>VZTM01010411.1:1103-16388 GCA_013400555.1 Jacana jacana | reverse complement strand
CTAAGTGATAAGAATAATTTACTGAAACTGAGAGATTCACATTCCTCTTGATTTTAACACAATGGCAGCTTTCACTCCCTTTAAAAAGAAAAGTGAGGATCTCAGCACTCTGCAATAGATGGGTTTAAAGCTCTCTCCAGGCGCTTTCAATTTCTCTGAAGTAGGTACGTGAGAAGAAAACAAGAAGCTGCACTGAGTGAGGAGCACNTAACCTTATGTTTAGCAAGGCAGGAGAGGATATCCTACTTTCATCCTTTGAATCCACTGCAGGGATGTTTTGCAGGTTAGGTGTGTGCTGTGAGACCCACTAGGGACTGACAGTGTCAGTAATAGCAGCTCTCCTGTAACACTCTCATAACAAAGAAAATGTTATATGATTTACTGGCATTATTACTTTTGCCCTGAGCACTGATAAAAAGTTGGTTTGGACAAAGTAACACTAAATGAAACATAAGTGAAATAATTTTTTTTTTTCATTTTTATTATCATCACTGCTTATATTTCAGAAGGAAGTCGGGAAGGAAATTACCCATGAAACACTCTTTTTCTTAGAGACCTACTAAAATCAGATTGGAACTATATCCAGTCATCAGCACTAGGGAAGTAAAAAGAAAACAAAGGGTATAAGGAAATTGCAGCACTCAAGGACAATTTGGTTTTATCACCAGACAGGAGAGAAATGCCCAGCCTTCTGGTAGGTGCTCTCTCAGCATGATCACATTGCAGGAGAGACTCAGCCACTGACCATTCTACTAAACATCCCTTTTCACTTCCCCTTTTTATCTACAAGCAAATCTTTAAGGAATGTTCGCTGCTAGTGGCAATAGTGCACCAAGACTGTGACCTGCTGCTGCTGCCAGACTTGCTGCCATTGACAACACTGAGACAGTAAAAATTTCAGGAGCATTAGATGTATAGGATATTATTGAAACAAAATAAAACAAAACAAATGCTTTAGAGCTTCTGCCATATCTGTCATATAGCATTACTCTTTTTTTTAGCAACTTTTAAAGTCCAGTATCTTGTTCTGATCTTGGAAGAATACGTACCTAGCACCTCAGCTCTGCCAATCTGCATTTTAGTATGCTAACTTAATGTATCAGTAATATCAGAATGTGAATCAAAACAGCCAGGGAACAAATGCTCATTCCCTTCTGCCACTCAGTAACAGTGTTAATAAAATCCATTAAAGGGGTAAAGTAGACAGCTAAGGGCTAAAATCCTAATTTGTTACACCAAGTGGTCTTGAAGCTCTTCCTAATGCAAATCTGTTCCAAAAATATCCCACACCAAAGAAATATACAATAGAATTCCAAATAAGAGGGGAATACACCGTTTTTAAAGTACACTAATGCACTGGTAATATGTTTTTGTGATAGAGTAGCCATAGCAACATAATGTACTAGTGGCTTTAAAAGAAAAATAACAACAAGAAATCCCACACAGTTCCAAATAATGTCTGGCACTCTTTTACAAGACTGGGCTGTCAAGGGGCTCTGAATTCACTCACTGGGTATATCCCATTTGAAAAGTCCAAATATACACGTATGTGTGTCTGTTAAGTCCAAATATACCCATATGTGTGTCTGCACTTATGCATATTTTACTTCCTAGTTTAAATACTCAAATCATAGTTTGATCAGATAGTTGCAAACATAAAGATATCAATTTACTGCACGTAAAGCAATTAAAATTCAGCTCACCAGCCTGTATATAAAGTAAACATTATCTGGCTCACATATGAGCAAGTAGTTGACAAGCTGCCTACTTTCTGTAAGAAGTGATGTTTATCACAATGCTTCCTAAATCAATACTGGGAAACTGTAGCTGATTACATTATACATTTACCATTCAGGATGTAATTACTATTAGTACAGATATAATTAATATTAGCTTGCCTTGAATCCAGAAATAAGCATACTTAACTATTGTAACTGTCTGTGGTACACATGACATTTGCAGCACTGTGATGACATAGCCAGACACAATGTGTAAGTATGCAAGCAATGAGACCACCAAAAGGATAAAGACAAGTGTGCATAGCTGCACATAAGAGGCATCCAATAAAAAATTGTCACAAAAAGAAGAAGAAACGCACAGGTAACTACGTATAGACCACTGTATAAACAGAAGGAGGGCTGATAAGACAAAAGAAAACAAGATAAGCAGCCTCAGCAACTCCTCATTTTTGGAGGAGAACAATAACATAAAAACATCAGGCATCAGCAAGGAAAATGGGAGAAGAAAAATGACAACCCACTTCATCTTGGACTTTTCCCAATGATGATCTCTCAGGCTCATTCACCTGGACCTCAGCCTCTAGGCCCACCAGGGCCTCAGTTACCAGGACAAGATGGCACCGCCTCCCAAGTCCTGTGTACTCACAGCTAATTTAGAACGTTATTAGTAAAGAATAACGGCTTTGTGTACATATGGCATTGATGATTAATGTCGCACAAGAACTGACTGCTAGAAAAGGGAGTGTTGTTAATGGATGAATATGGTGCTGCCATATTTTTTCAGTCTTCAAAGCACCCCCATTACAGCAATCTCCAAAACCCTAACTGATATTTATATAGACATATATTCAATTTGAATAAAAGCTGTTATCTTTTTATCTAAATACTGTACCCAGGAAACTTGACTTCAGTTTTGAAGCTCATCTTTACAGAGATTTGCCATGTTACTCGATCCCTCCCTACCTCCTTCTTCCTCTGCAACACAGCGAATAAAGAAGCTCCATTTTCCTACTCCTCGTACATCTCATGCAAATTGATTTAAACAGTCCCTTACAAGCTGTATAGCCCATTCGCTTTATACCACAACTTGCAAATGAACTAACATATCCCACACAAATAAAGACAGGTTCCTCCCTCCCTCAATGAGTCGGGGTAGCAGGTATTTTTTCAAGGGTGTTATGTGATGGAGTTGCACAGTTCCTTCTCCCATGTCCAAATACATTACTCCTGTGCACTCACAATACTCTCAAACTGGATATTCAAAGGCCCTGAACAGGACTAGTAGCCCAGTATAATTTCGGTATACTGGTAAAATTAGAGCTAACAGACAGTTAGCTCAGGCATCTTTGAAACTCCCTCTAAGGAAAGATAATAGGATATTGTGAATATATTCTCTCTTAGTACTGGAGTCATGCTGTGGTCATCATAAAAACCTTTTCTCTTTTGGTTTCTGATGTTATTTCACATTTTTCAAAAAGGAACTTTCTAACAGTTTCTCAACAAAAGTCTTCTTCAGTTTCCTCTCCAAGTTTTATTTATCTAAATTTTATCAGAAAGTAATGAATGACATTTCTACCTAACTAGAAATCTTTCTGGATATGTGTTGCCTCATAAACGTGATTTCTGAAGCTGCTGCAAATCAGAGTGAATTCCTCACTGATAACTTGCACATTTATGATACAGTGGCACACTAGAGGTACACCTACAGCAGTATTTAGGAATAAGAAAGCTCAGTAGCTCATCTGGAGAAACAAACAGTGGCATGTCCACAAAGATAAGCAAAGCTTGTTTCTAAATATCAATGTCAACAGAAATGGATGGCAATTTGCACAAAACAACATATATATTTAAACACACTCCTAAATACAATAGCCAAGTCATTTCTTGCACCAAAATTCTGAAATCCTACCTGCCTTGAGAGTATATTTATTTTGGCTGCAGTGCCACAGTCTACAGTTATTTCTGCATGGCCTGGAGGGAAACATACTTTCTGTGCAAGCCAGATGAAGCTCAAATCAACTCCTGGCTATAAAGTTATGCCTATAATCACATAGCTTTTAAGCAGCTAGAAGTTTGGAGAGTAGATTCTGGTCAAAGACGAACCCACTTGACAAGATAGGTGATTTGTGAGGAGAAAATTGTTGCCTGTGTAAATGTGATTAGGTTACATTAAATATGATGCCAAAGCTGCAGCACCCTCCATTGGGGTAAACTGGAGTAATTAAAGCACTTTTAATGCCAATTTATACCAGCAAACAATCTGTGTCTGAAACTGTCATTCAAAAAAGAAAGGTGGAGGTGATGAAACTACTTAATTTAATAGAAAGCTATATCTAACTATTGAAGTGCTGGTGCTGAAGTATCTAATTATCCATCAGTATAGTAACCCTTTCCTCACAGATGTCAAGGTGTGAAATGGAAATGGTGCAGTCACATATTCCCCAAGCCCCTACCAACATGTAAAATTGTGCCACTGCCAGCGGATCAGGTCACGTTTTATTCTGCTGTGAAGCTTCAGATCATGTGTACCACTCTGCAAAACCCCCAAAAAGGGTTAGACAAAGTTTTCTGCAGCAAAAAAGTATTGACAGAAAGCCTTTGGAGAACCGGAAAAGCAGAAAGAAATTTAATGGCTTGAGCACAAGCTGGATAACCCAACACACAAGTTACCCAGGCTGCTGAGTTGACGAAGCTGTAGCTCAGCTCAGCTCTCCAGGCTGTTATGTTCTTGATCTTAAGCAGTTTCGCTTCCTATATTTCCTGGAGAAAAAATGGCAGTTAAGATGTAAATACTATCTACAGAAACCTAAGATAACCTTAACTGATAAAGAGCTAAGACTTAATAATTTCTTAACTATTACCAATGTTTCTCTATGTTAACATATTCCTATATGTTATTGTGATTTGAGGGGCAGGTGTTATTTTTTTGATTTTTTTTTTAACTAAACAAAACAATTTGTTCTTTGTCATTTTTCCCTGTCCAATGCTAATAACTAGTTCAGAGAAAGAATTCAAAGCTTTCAGTATTCTTTAATTGAAAGTAACCAAATCACACCTGGACTCATCTAGGAACAAAGAATCTCAGATCATCTTAGTATTTCAGTCAATAGGATACCCTGAGAAGGGCAGTAAAGCATCACTCAGTCATGTACTATCAACAGTGGCACACCAAACATGGGGTTTGCATTAGCAAATTAAGCTCCATGGAAGTAACTATTTGACAGCATCAGGCATGCAGAAAAATTCATTCATGGTATTTGGTGAAAGGAGAGCAAACACTAAAATTTTAGATTTTCAGCCCACTGACAAGTTTTACATGTAGCTCCATCATCAGTTGTCACAGCACAAAGCACTTCTTTTCTTTCAGCTCTTTTGTTTTTGCTTCTCCTTTTCAAAAGGCTTTTGTAAGACAATAATTTCATAAATCGTAATTTTTGCTTCATTATATATTTTGACTGAACTCAATAGCTAATAACTACATCATGTTACAAAACAGCTGTGTCTTACTAGCATGGATACAGATAGTGCATATCACAGAACTGATGTTCAACTGAAGTCATCACATATCAAAAGAACGCAGAACAACAGGAGCAAGAGAGATGTGGAATTATAGAGCAGGGTGAAGGGATGCCTGCCTCAAGGATGTGTATACAGATGAATGTAGCCTGGGAAGCCAGCAGGAGGAACCACATCTCAGTGTATGGTCACCAAGCTGTAGGTCACCAATTGTTGGAGCAGCAGAGTGAGATACCGTGATTGGAATGAGGGATGAGCACAAGCTCATCATGAATAAGAGGCAGAGACAATGAGGAGGGCAGCTGGCCTCCACATGAGGCAGCAGATTGGGTGTCACAGCTCTGCTAAGGGAAAGAGAACGGCTGTGTGAGACGTGAGTCAGAGGCAGAGGAGAGTCCAGTGAGGGTGACACTGCAGTTTGACCAGCCTATCTGGGTGAGGAAACTAAAGAAACCTTCCTTACATAACTTGAAGAATTTTTTTACTCTAGTCCTTGTAGAGGACTTTAACCTCCCTGATACCTGCTGGAAAGCCAGCATGGTGGGACGCAAGTGGTGGTGGTTTTGTGGAGGCTGTCAGGTATCACTTCTTGGTACTGGTTCTCAAGCTGCCAGAGGGGGTGATGCGTAACTGGGTTTGCTAATCACCAACAAGGAAGCTCAGTTTGGGAATGTGATAATACAAGGTTGCCTTAGCAGTAGTGACCCTGAAACAGTGGAGATCATGATTCAGAGGGGAGAGCAAGGAAGGAGAGTGAGGAAGGAGAGTAGCAGAGCACAGACCCAGGCTTCAGGAGAGCAGACTTGGGTTATTCAAGGAGGGTATTTGGGATCCCATATAAAGCAGCTCTGAAGGGAGAGAAACACCCCAGGAAATCTGGCAGAGTTTTAAGGTCAGCTTTCTCTGAGGGAGAAAATGTTCTATCCTAAAACTCAGGAAAACATGTGGATCTGTCAGGAGATAGGATTGGCTAAACTGGGATTTCATGATGTGGGTTGTACACTAAAAGACAGTGTGTGAGAGCTGGCAGCAGGGACTGGCTACAAAGAAGGACGCCAGGCATGCAGGGATGGTGTTAGCAACATAAAAGCTCACTTTGAGCTGGGACTGCCCAGCTTCCCAGCCCTGGTTTCTAGCTGGGATGGTGGACAGGCCCTGGCAAGGCAGCCATTTGTCTTTCTAGGCTCCCTGGGGAGGTTCTATATCCTGAGAGTCAGCTTTGGAGGAGGACAAGAGCCAATGGGCCTCAGCTAAAACAAGAGGTGTTCAGTTTGGAGATAAGGAACAACTTTTCCTCTATGTGGACAGCCCAGCTGTTGCACAGGATATCCAGAGAGGTTGCACCATCACCTTTCTGGAAGGTTTACAAGTCCCATCTGGATCAAGCCCTGAGCAGCCTGGTCTGACCCCAGAGGTGACCTCATTTGAGCAGGAGGTTGGACAGGGACCTCCTGAAGTCACTTCCGGCCTGAGTTATCCTGTAATCTACCTTCTACATATCATAGAACGTATTCCAAAATACAAACCTAAACTAAACATATCCTATAAAGTAAAAACTATAAAGATGGTTTTTTAAGTTGTTCATAAAGTTTGCTCTTGACTTTCATATGCCAGTAGAAAGTAAACTACATAACACGTGAGAAAGGTCTGTACCATCATAAGACACACAGAGGTCAGCAGAGGTGCTATAACCTTTGCCAGGAAAATCATCTTTTACATGTAAAACCCAAGATGTGAAAATTAACTTTGCATATTAAAAATCATTTTTTCAAACTTTATGCTGGATTAACTCATTTTATCTTCCCAGATATAAAGTCTTGCACCAGATCTGTGACAATGCCCTGCATATGTACCTACTAAATCTCCTTGTTTGACATGCATAAGACTTACTTGCCTGCCATGAATGTCCATTTGCTTTCACAAACTTTTGGACTTTGCCACTCTTTTCTCACGCCAGTTCTAATACAGCAGTATGAATTCAGTAGTTCCACTGACTAGTTGGTCACAATAGTGAGCCTCACTCATTCTGCAAATAACAGCACAACAGTTTTAGATATACATGTTTAATTTTAAATTTTTAAGTACAGATATTTTTTCTGCCTTATGAATAAATATTACATCATCAATTAATACCTGCCTTCATGTATGTTCTTTCCAGTGAGCTCTTACTAATAGGGTGGGGAGGGCAAACCTACCCAGTCTGCTAAGCAGAACAAATATTTGAGTTCCAATAATTCCTTTAAAATCTCTTCACTGTATATAATTCTTTAAGAATATGGAGATGTATGACAGGAAAAACGCAGGAGAAACCAAACCAGCAAAAACCAATCTGAAAACTATGGCAACACTACTTTCACAAGTCCTTTTAATCTGTTGCTGCCATTAAACTTAACACAAAAGATAGATTCTTAAATGATTTGCAATAAAAGCAACAATTTCATATCCGCTCTACAGTTCCATTAAATTTGGCCCACTTTCAGTGATGGGACTGCAATTTAAAGGGTTGAGGCTTTTTGGTTTTGGTTGTTTTCTTTTTATTATTTTTATTTTTATTAGTTCCTTAATTGATTACAGCTAGAAGACAAGCTCTTTTTTGCATGCTTTGTTTGTTGTGCTCCACTGGCAGGAAATGCACCCTGCCTTTCACACCACTGCTCCAAAAACACTACCTCCCTCTGATTCTTCCCCAGACTTTTCTGGGACTCACATTGCTGTTGCATACTTTGTTGTTCCCTTATTCTCCAATTCTTGTACTATATCAGGAGAAGTGCATTGTTTAAAGATTAACTGAAATATAAACCAATCAGAAATGTTGCTCTTTGTGCATCTGCAAGCAGTTGGTTCATTCTGTTCATAAACATCATGTGTCTGTGGCTGCCTGGAACAGAAACCAGCTGATTTTCTTTCTTAGAATATATTAGAAAACAGAACAGAAATTAACTGTGAATAATATGATATTATATACAAAGTACTAATTCTGAGGAAAAAATGGACGTATTTGGATCTAATAAAAATGTCAGAATGTCATTTTACCAGCTTTTGGTTACTGTTTCATTGCCCTTTCTCATAGTATGCACATCTGCACCTCATCTTAAAAGATCATAAAAATGTCAAGGCCACAAAATGCTCTCTCTGTGTGCTTACAGATATGGGTTATTGGTCTAAATCGGGTCTACAGTTACAATTACTTCTAAACAACAACAACAAAAGTCTCTTGGCACAAATTGTCACCACTTTTGTTTTCTGTCAGCTTAAATACAATCTAATATATAGGACTGAAGTGGAATTGCAGGAGTATTATTCAGCCATAACTTCATCCAGAAAGTCTAGTGACATCTTTTGATTTAAATTTTATATGTTATTCTGCTTTCATGTTGCAGTTTCTGGAAATGCTATTATAAGGATATACTACACACTTTTTCTAGTAATGTGTGTTTATGGTTTATGGTTTCTTTATCCCAGCTAATTGCCATATATGTAAAGAAAATCAGTCTTTTCTGTTTCCAAACAGTTTAAGAAATTATGTTCATTTTCTATTATAAGCATTTGACTTGGTCTATGAAAAGTCAGATGGAAAAGTTTCTACCCTTTGCAGTCAGGAAAAATACGCACTTGAGTATTTTCAGACTCTGCAATATGCATGTTTTAAAGCTTAGGATATCCCTACACATTTTCTTTTCTGATGCTTAATATCTTTTTTGTTACCCATTTGTGACAGCAATTCCTGTGGGTGATAATGAGGAAAAGCAAACATTTGTTCCACACAAATTCTTTCTTCCATTAATAGCAGTGACAGGGATATAGATGTTGAAGGTAGTTTCTGAGCTTTTGACAAAAACCTGATATGAAACTGTAGAGGTATTTTTAGTTATATTTATCACCAGGTATTACACTTAAAGATTGACATGTTTGCGAAGTAAACAAGACTGAAATAACAATCATGGACACACCTGCAGAAAGAAAAGTGTAAAATTATCGCCTCCTGAACCTTGTCAGCTTGGCTTAACACACAGATTTGGACAAAATCAGCTTAACACACAAATTTGGCTTAACACAAATAATACCTTAACACACAAATTTGAATGAAATTATGCATTTTTTTATTTTGGTCGAATTTAACAATTAACATGAAGAGCAGAAGTGCTTTATTAAATATACAGCACTTCTGCTCTTCATGTGGGCCAGGAATGCAGAAAGGTTGTGAGCCACTACCACAAAACAGCTCAATCTATATTATTTGACTGCTTTGCATCCTTAAAAGTTAAGAAAATCCAAGACACTTTGTCTCCTCTTTCATCTTTCCTTTCAAAAATGCAACAGTTAGTTAAAACCTTGAATCCAAGTAGGAATGGAGCAAAAAAACAATGTCATGCTGCCAAAATTTCAAAAATGTCTTGCAATTTTTTATTCCATTTAGCTTGTCACCAACTCTGGGTGTTATGTGTCTGCTGATAATAAGGAATTAAGAGATCCTGAAACTGTTATTATGTTTTCCCTCTTTTCAAATAAAAGAAATACAACAACCATGTCCAGGAAGCCGCTGACAGTCTTTAACAACCAAAGTGATGTTATGAAAAAACACATGAAAAGTTTAGCTGTTTTTTTTTTTTTCATTTGCCTGTTAGAATAACTAGGCATGCTATTGAAATTAACAGTAGGCCTCACAAACAAAAGATGCTTAAAACTCCATCCCAACTGCAAGGACCACTCTGATGTCACAACTCAACATTGCAGATAAATACTGAAATAACACAAACCTAACTCTGCATCCTTAAATATCCATCCTTTTACAGCCCCCACTGCACTGACATGGCTGGTGAGGTTACCACCTCTTCCACCTTCAGCCCCTGAGAGGTGGCCAACAAACATCTTTTACCCACAGACTTCTCACTACAGATGATTACAACAGACATCATCTCACCTGGAGAACAAGGTTGGAAAGTCACCTCCTACAGTTTAAACCATTAACTGGAAAATCAATAGTACAATCAAACAATGCATGGCACAATTTCTGAATAGTCTGATATGGAAGGTACTGCCCAAACAGTCAGGAAGGAGGATTGCCCCCAAAATGGGGTAACAAAAAGGATGAGCTGGTAGCCATCACGCAGCAGGACTGCTAAGATGTAGTTGCCATCACAGAAATGTGGTGGGATAACTGTCACAACTAGAATGTTGCAGTGAACAGCTATAAGCTCTTCAGAAGCGATAGGCAAGGAAGGAGAGGCAGGGGTGTAGCTCTGTACATTAGGGAGGATTTTGATTGTTTAGAGCTTGATTCCAGTGTTGATGAAGTCAAGTGTTTATGGGCAAGGTTGAGAGGGGAAGGAAAATAAGGGAGATTTTTTTCTGGGAGCCTGTTATAGACCACCTAAACCAGACAAGGAGGCCAGTGAAGTATTCTATAAGAAGCTGGCTTAAGTCTTGCAATCTCCAGTCCTTGTTCTGGTTGGGGATTTCAACCTACCAGACATCTGCTGGAAATATAACACAGCAGAGACCAGGAAGGCTAGGAGGTTCCTTGAGTGTATGCAAGATAACTTTCTGACACATCTGGTAGGTGAGCCTATCTGGGAAAGCGCTTCACTGCACCTACTGTTCACAGAGAGGGACTAGTGGGAGATGTGGTTGTCAGACATCGTCTTGGGCTAAGTGGTCATGAATTGGTCAAGTTTTCAATTCTTAGTGATTACGGAGGGAGGTTAGCAAAACTCCACCTTGGACTTCTGGAGGGCAGCCCTAGGCCTGTTCAAAGCACTGGTTGAGAGAGTCCCTCGGGAGACAGTCCTGAAGGGCAAAGGAGTCCAGGAAGGGTGGACACTCTTCAAGAAGGAAATCTTAAAGGCGCAGGAGCAGGCCATCCCCATGTGTTGAAAAATTAAAGGGTGGGTAAAATGGCCAGCCTGGATGACTAAGGAGCTTTTAATAGGTCTTCAGAAGTACAAGAGGGTTTATCACCTTTGGAAGAAGGGACAGGCAACTCAGGAGTAATACAGAGATCATGTTAGGTTATACAGTGAGAAAGGCAAAAGCCCAACTGGAGCTCAACCTGGCCACTGATATAAGGGACGGCTAAAAAAAGTTTCTATAAATATACCAACAATAAAAAGAGAGCCAGAGAGAATCTCCATCCCTTACTGGATACTGGGTGGGAACATCACAACCAAGGACAAGGAGAAGACTGAAATACTTAATGACTTCTCTGTCTCTGTCCTTAATAGTCAGACCAGCTACCCTCAAGGTGGTGAGACTCCTGAGCTGGAAGATAATAATGAAGAAGAGAACAACCCCCCATAATCCAGTTAACAAACTGCTTCTGCACCTAGACAACAATAAGTCTATGAGGCCACATGGAATTCATCCAAGAGTACTCAGGGAGTGGACGGGATAGCTCACCAAACCCCTCTCCATCATCTATCAACAATCCTGGTCAACAAGGGAGGTACCAGATGACTGGAAGGTGGCTAATGTGACACTCATCTATAAGAATGGCCTGAAGGAGGATTCAAGAAACTACAGGCCTGTCAGCCTGACCTCAGTACCAGGAAAGATCATGGAGAGGATCTTCTTGAGTGAGCTCTCACTGCAAGTGCAGGGCAGTCAAGGGATCAGGGCCGTCCAGCATGAGTTTATGAAAGTGAAGTCATGTTAAATCAGCCTGATCTCTTTCTTATGACCATGTGACCAGCCTACTCGATGTAGGGAAGGCTGTGGACGTTGCCTACCTGGATTTTGTTAAGGCCTTTGACACTGTCTCCCACAGCCTTCTCCTGGAGAAGCTGGCAAAAGATGTTATAGATAAGTGTACACTTCACTGGGTAAAAAACTGGGTGGAGGGTTTTGATTAATGGGGTGACATCTTGTTGGTGACCAGTCACCAGTGGTGTCCCTCAGGGCTTAATTTTGGGGCCAATCTTGTTTAATATCTTTATCGATGATCTGGATGAGGAGCTTGAGTGCACTCTCAGTAAGTTTGCAGATGACACCAAGGTGTTGTTGAGTGTGTTGAGGGAGTGTTGATCTGCTTGAGGTTAGGGAGGTTCTACAGAGGGACCTGGACAAGTTGGATTGGTGGACCAAGGCCAATTATATGAGATTCAATAAGGCCAAGTTTTGGGTCCTGCATTTTGGTCATAACAACCCTCAGCAATATTACAGGCTTGGGGAAGAGTCGCTGGAAAGCTGCCCAGCAGAAAAGGACCTGGGGCTGTTGGTGGACAGCTGGCTTAACAGGCGCCAGCAGTGTGGTCAGGTGGCCAAGAAGGCCAACAGTATCCTGGCTTGTATCAGGAATAGTGTGGCCAGCAGGAGTAGGGAAGTGATTGTGCCCCTGTACTCACCTCACCTCACCTGTGTTAGTTCTGGGCCCCTCACAACAAGAAGGACGTTGAAGTGCTGGAGCATGTCCAGAAGAGAGCTACCAAGCTGGTGATGGATCTAAGAGAACAAGTGATATGAGGAGAGGATGAGGGAGCTAAACATATTTAGTTTGGAGAAGAGGAGACTGAGGGGAGACCTCATTGCTCTCTACAACTATCTGAAAGGAGGTTATAGAGAAGTGGGTGTTGGCCTCTTCTCCCAAGCGTATAATGACAGGAACAGAGGAAATGGTTTGAAGTTGTGGCAGGGGAGGTTTAGTTTAGATATGAGGAAGAATTACTTTACTGAAAGAGTGGTCAGGCACTGGAACAGCTTGCCCAGAGAGGTGGTTGAGTCAGCATTCCTGAAGGTATTTAAGAAATGTGTAGATGTGGCACTTCAGGGCATGCTCTAGTGGCTGAGATTGTAGGGAATGGGTTGAGGTTTTGTGCATGGTTGGACTTGGTGATCTCAAAGGTCCTTTCCAACCATAACAATTCTGTGATTTTGTGAAAATGTAAGTGGATAAATGAATATGGAAGACTTGTTTTTCCATAAAATATTTCCCTGTTTTTCTATCAGCACTAAGAAACTACACCAGTCCTAGGCACCATAAATCAGAATTGGGCAGAGAAATAATGAACTTCAGTGCAGAGCGTGAAATAGGAGGAGTATTTCCCCCAGGTTATGTTTTGAATTGATTTAAAATTAGTGCATTCAGGTAAAATTTAAAAGCAAAATGTATGCTTGGAGAAGCATTTTATGAGCTTAAAGAAACTGCTGTTTAATACGAGTAATTTAGCTATGTAAGGAGGGGAGATGAAGAAGTGGCAGAGTGAATTAGTTATACCAACACTATTTTCTGTAATTTCCAACAGCAGAGCTCTTAGAGGACATAGGAAGAACTCAAATCCATTGTAATTTTGAAAGTCTGGCAAGTCTCTGCCAACAAATAATGGTTATATTCTCTAATGTTATTGAGAAACTTTTGTCCTTTGGAAATCCGTAGCTTAAGAGGATTTCAAAAACCATGTTGCATCTAAACTCACAAATGAAGTGAGATACTCATGGGTTATAGTTTTCATTGAAAATTCTTGTTTGCTGAAAAATACTGATTTGTAGTACTTCCTCCCCCCTTTCCCTTGGGTACTGTACTCAACACATCCATACCCACTTCAAAATTTTTGCACATTCAAAGATTATGGCATAAGTATACCAGGGAAGGAGGCAAGTAAATAACTACCTCTGAATTACCTGCTGGGTTTTTGTTTATGTGCAGGCTGGAGGAATTCTCATGGATGTCTTTATTAACAACTGGGAAATCTTTGTATTTCCATTAGTGGCTTTCTGTCTTGATCACTGCCTAACCATACTGTCACCAGAAAAATACAATTATTAAGATTTAACCACTGTCATTTGATGATGATGTCAAGATTTTAGAGGCTACAGCTAACCTAATATAACTTGAAGTAAACATGCAAATATGGTTAGGCCAAAAGTATATTTTTTTACTTTATACTACTTGTATGCTTTCGGTATGTTCTGTACTGTTTCAATTATTTTTATTTTTTTAAGTAGGGAGAGAATTTTGCCACAGAAATTGTAATTTAAGTGCAAAATTTAAAGGTTACTATGCAAGCAAATTTTCATTTATACTGCTTAACTGTGAAATATAGCACTAAGTTGCTAATATCTAATAATCCATTTATAATAGCTGAATGTTATCTGTAAAAATTTGTTTACATACAAAATGTCATACAATAAATATAAATGCTCATTCATTATTTAAAGTGTGTCTCTTCACAGCTCATTTACATCATTGCAAATTCTGTTTTTCCTCCTCAGTTTTGGCTAAACAACTCTGCAGATACATTAGCACCATCTTTTGGCTAAATTG
Source organism: Jacana jacana (assembly GCA_013400555.1). Classification (NCBI taxonomy): domain Eukaryota; kingdom Metazoa; phylum Chordata; class Aves; order Charadriiformes; family Jacanidae; genus Jacana; species Jacana jacana. The sequence goes on along the minus strand of VZTM01010411.1, from coordinate 1,877 downwards.
TATCCTGACCTATATTGATATCTTTTTCTTACAAATAGGCTAGTTGTAAGGGGGCAAGGGGAAGGGTGGAAGATTAATTCAAAGTTATATTTCTGCCATAAACATTCAGTGAGAGCTGCTGAAAGCTTTGAAAGCAAATGGTCATGCAATTGGTTACCTGCTCTCTCTCTGAATGGAAGATTTAAATTGGGCCAAGAAATTAGGACAGAGGTGGGGGCAGCCATCCACCATACCTACAAATATTGTAGATGTCCCTGGGGAACATCCAAATGTGAAGAAGAGCCAAAATGGGTATTAAAGCTCAGGGTCTGGTTGATAACCCAACTAAGAGAACCCTGTTGGTCCCAATATATATTTACACAGAGGTGCCTTTACATTGTTGTAGCTCCAAAACTAAATTTTTGTAATTATTTTGTTGTCCCAGAATTGTGTAAATGTGATTTTGTGTACAAATGCAAATTGGGTCCACTAGTCAGTAATCAGCTGTGGATACTTGTTTGCATCATATCGTTTTCATAAAACACGTAGTACTGGCCAACTCTGGTTGTAGCAACTTTGCTGCTACTTTGCCGCTACTTTGCCATTCATTTATACTTCATACTATCTATTATCTTGTGTAATAATCTCTAAATTCAGACTAAAGATGATTTGTTAAAAGTATTTTCCCTCCCTATGATTTGTGCTGCATTTTTAAAAGTGTTTCTTGAAAATAGCTAAAAACAGGGATGAAAATGCTGCTGCTTGTTTAGGCAGAAATATCTATTCACCTCTGAA
>VZTM01010410.1:0-10502 GCA_013400555.1 Jacana jacana | reverse complement strand
TTGCAGCAGGAATAGATTTCTACTAAAAAACAGTGTGCGAAGCTTGAAGATAATTAACAATTCCATTCAAAGGGATCAAATACTATAATCTCCTTAAATTTTGATTCCTGTAAAATTTTTGTAACAAATGTAATTGAAAAGGTGGTTTTCAGTTGTACTGGATTAAAATCCATTTTACTTTGTAAAAAAAAAAGTATTGTAAGTAATATTACTAAAGAATTGGACTACAAACAATTTCCAGTGCCTACTTTTACTCATTGGTTCTAACAGTATAGGTTGAGTCAGTACTAATAGGTGCAGTGAAGGAGATTAATCTGAAGAAAGTAGTTATGTAAAATGACATCCACAGCCAAGCTAGTTACTGAGGCTTTTAGGCAAAGAAGAGGAAAAGTTACTTTCAGGCAATTATTTGTGTCATCCTAAAGTAGTCATCCAAAAAGATCCAGATAATTTATTTCTACTCAATTAATTTGTCACTATTGAAAATGTAGGTTTGATCTTCTGTCAGTTAGGGATGTAAACAAAATTGGAATGAAGATATTGTTTTCACTATTAATTACTTAATTGATTTTTCATTAGATGAGGATCTTGTGCAGCTGATGGTAGTAAAATAACTGTTAAGGAAAAATATTGGTTTATAAACTGTGCAATTGGGAGACTTCAGGTGAAAGAGTGGGGTTAAATGACATTCCCCTTCTTTGAGGATTTTTTTGCTGTCCTTTCCCATGGTTATGTACCATGCAATTTAGTTTACAACTTTATAACCATACATGCAGCCTTACAACTAATATTCTGATAGAAGGAGGAATGACATATTTTCTTTCCAAATTGTTTTCCAACAGAAAAAATAGAGTTTTCTAAATTCATATCCTGTTCCTACAGAAGCTACTGCAATTGCCCAATTAAAATTTGTAGTTTTGTATTAAGGACTACGAATCAGTGTACTCTAAATATACCCAGGTTGAATAAAAACTTGTAGTTTCAGCCAGGTGTTTATCCCTAAGATTTATATCAGAAGTGTAAGCCATAGGTAAGGTGAAGTCCACAACCTTTTGGGCAGGTACTTCAGGTTCTAGAGGTATGTGAAGAAGTTTCATATTAGTGACATACACATGTAAAGACCCATGTAGCACATCTTCAGAAAATACAGTGTTGAAGAACATTATAGAAGATTTTATACTTGTAGTTGACTTTTTTTCAGTTTAGTATTCTGATCTGCTTGAAGGGAGGAGTTTGGTATCCTAGGATCCACTTATGATGCCAATAATTTGGGAGCTGACATTCACACTTTCAGAATCAGTCTTCAGGAGCATATTTGGCCCATCCCTATCTCTGCGATATCATGTTGCTTTGAGGGTTGTTTTCAAAGCTTCGCATTCTCTAGGATCTTCTATTTCCATATGAACACACAGCTGCAGGCATTCCCAGGGGCACTATTGGACCAAGATCAACTACCTCCCAAAGCAGGGCTGGAGCTGAAACTGGCTTAAATGGCATGCAAAACCTCCTTTACCTCTATGAATTTCAGCATAGGATATATTTACTCAGCAGACTGTTTGTTTGTTTGTTTGTTTGTTTGTTTGTTTTGTTTGTTTGGGGTTTTTTTAAATGTATATTTCAGAGAGTTATTGTTATACTATTTAACATGGGACATCTATCAGAATTCTTATTTCATACTGTGTCATGCTATTAGACTTTCAAAATTAATTCTAATTTGTGAGAAGTATTGGAAGGCTGGTTGCAGTTTCTGAAGTGAATAAAAATCCTAATAAGTGAAGAGATTTCTAAATATATTAGGAAAAGTTAGAACTAGAAAGTTCTTATGCTGAAAGATTTTAGCTGTTTTATAGAATAGAGAAAAAAAGAAAAAAAAATCTGTGAGCCTTTAAGCTTATTCTTAAAGGGTAGAAAATGCAGTAGAATGCTCTAGAGGGCCTGGAAATCTGAGTCTTTAAAGGGAAAGAAGAGAAAAAAACAAAACAAAAAACCCTGATTAATCTGAAAATTAGACCTCAAGGGATATAGAATATATGTCAGGAGACTCTTTTTTTCAATACTTTATTGCACATAAAGACAGCTGATATTTTAAAATAGCTTGGCCAGCTCATTACAGTATGTTAGAGAGTATATTTGTTTTCTGCAACAATAAAAATCTGTCTAAACACAGTCTTTTGGAGAGTGATTAACAGCCATTTCCTTATTTCACTGTAATGTTAATCACTAGGAGTGCATAAAAAATTTACCTCTAAGGATCTGATTCTAAACTCATTGAATTCAAGGAAATACATGATGAAAGAATTTTTCAATTACCTTTCAGTCAGGCTGTATATCATCAACCAAACAAAAACTACTTATGAACTACAGTTGTGCCTAAAGATAACTTTCTTCTGCTTGGTCTTTCTTCTATTGGTCTATTAAAAAGTTATTTCATTATTTTTTTGTCCAACTCCTGGCAAATAAACTTCTAGGAAAAGATAAATTATCATGATTACTGCAACTGACACCCTGCTAGGTGAAGCAGGGAAAGGACAAGAGTGTAAGAACTCATTTTAATTTGCATTATATGTTCAATATTAGAAGTACACATTTTTCACTAGGGTTGCATTTTTTAATAGCAAATATATTTTTCTGTATTTCTAAGTCTGACCTATCTTACATTTAAGGGTCACTGACCTATTCCATTAACACTGGACTTTATCTGACTTAATCTTTTATCCAAATCAGCCTTTTGTTGTGCGCTTTTGCATTCCACTAGTATGTGCAACTCGGAGACCTCCTGCATTGGTCCCTCTACAAACATACTATGGGTGTGAAAAGACTTAAGTTGCTCTCCACAATGTGGACCATGGGGAAATCCTGCTGTGCTAGAGAGTGTAAAAGTGTCTTAGACCTTCAGGAGTTCTGTGTGTGCCCAGGCAGCAAAATAAGCCTAACTAGATGCTGAGGCTGCATTTAATAAAACCATAGGCAGCATGTTGAAGGGAAGTGATCAGTCCCTTCCAGTCAACATCTGGAGACCACATCTCGAGTTCTGTGTCTTTTTTTAGGCTTTCCAGTGTCAGGAAAGGGAGTCCAGGGCAAGGCAACCAAGGTGCTTGGGGGTTGGAGCATGTGATGAGGAGGACAGTTACTCAGGCTGGTAGAGAGCTCAGGAGGGACCTTATTTCTGTCTGCAGCCACTAGATGGGAGACTGTACAGAAGATAGAGCCAGACTCTTCTTGAAGGTGCGCAGGAAGAGGATGAGAAGCAACAGACACATGCTGCAAAAAAGTAAATTCTGATGAGATATTAGGAGAATGAGTTAATGATGAGCATAATGAAACATTGGAACAGGCAGTCCAGAGCCTTTGGGGTTTCTTCATCTTTAGAGATATTCAATACGAAATTGCATGGGGCCCTATATGACCTGATGTGGCTGAATTTGGCTCCATTTGATCTGTAGGTTGGGAAAGATGGTCTCCAAAGATCCATTCTGATCTAAATTATTCTGTGATTATATATAAATGTTATTCTCACATAACAAAATTTTGTATCGTATACCTTGTCAATGAAACACACTTTATAGGAAAGGATTCATGGCTTTCTGCCCACGTTTGCAACCCTCCCACCTCAGATGTGATTTGCTTTAAGAGTTGGTGCAGTCCTGATAAAAATCTAACAAATTATTTAGTTAAAAGCAGCAGTGAGATTTGTTAAGACAGTTACACAAGTTTTAGAAGGCTGTATTTTTGTATCCATATTAACCTACATTGTTAGCAGTAGTAACAAGAAAAGACAAGACTGGCTTTGTTTTTATTCAGAAATTGTGGGAAATATAAAAGCAGCTTGTTTCTAAATAATGATGCAAAGTATAAAATTCTAATCTAGTTGTAATCATAAAATGCAAATTAAAACTAAGGGGAACAAATGTATATTTGCTCATTTTATGTGTAAGGAGATGGAGGCCGTCTTAGAGATATAAGTTTTCCTCTGTAAGAAAATAAAAACATCAAATCCCAGCAGAGCTTCCTAATGAAGCTGATCTTGAAACACAGTTCTTTTATGTGGAAAAGAAAATGATCACAGAATTTTAACTAAAATTCTACTATCTTGAAATGTGCCCTATTGCCAAGGGTACTGTGGTACTTCTATAAACACTACTTAATAATAATATAGATCCAGGGATTTGCTAGCAGGTGGACAATTCCCTCTTGAGGCAGAGCAGCCAGCAGTGTCATTATCCTTTTTCATGAAGGGATTGTTTAAAAAAATGTCGCAATCATGTTTAAGCTGTGTCAAATAACTAGTTTCTAGTGACTTAGCTCTGTTGCAGACAGCCAAATTATTGGAATTCCTTTTTATCTTCTTCCAGTGGAATGCTATAACAATTTTTTGCACTTAGAGATATTTTTGTGGAGAGTTCTCTGTTGATTTACATGGATATATTGTGGTATAATACTTGTGTGAAGTAATCAAAACTACTCAAATAAGTAGTTGACTCAAATATAAACAGGAGGCAGACATCTAACTCACTGAAGTGCCTGCAAAATATTTCAATTTTATGTTACGTAGAGCTACTTAAAAGTGAAAGGTAAAATTTATAAAAAACACCATAAGAGGCGTAAAGGCACACTTGTATTCAGGGGCACAGGGTTCTGGAATTTTTTTCTCTATTCTGTAACCGTTATACACATGTATTTCTTCATGTGACCAACTGCTAGGAATGCATTGTCACTAGATTTAAGATGAATGAACAGTAAGTTCTTGTGATTCTGGGGAGGGAGAGAAGTAATGGGAGAGAGAATTGTATGTCTTGGGAAGCTGGTATTATGGGGCATTGAGGAGAGAGGGACATGGTCCTCTGAATTTGCCTCAACTTCATTTGCTTGCCCCACCTTCTTCACCTTTGTGGAACAAGGCCAGTTTGCTTTCTTCTCCCTAGAGTCATCCTGACCCATCTCTTCTTCAATATATTCTCCTTTGTTTCTACTAAACTGAATTTTGCATGCAGAAGATGAAATAAAAATGTCTGATTTTGCCTGACATCTCCAAAAGCTGATGCCCTTTGTTAATGATAAACAAGATATAAGAACTATAGACCAGTCAGTCTCACATCTGTGCCTGGCAATAACATGGAGCAGATCCTCCCGGGATTGCTGCTAAGGCACATGGAAAACAAGGACAGCCAACATGGCTTCACTAAGGGCAAATCGTGCCTGACAAATTTGGTGGCCTTTTACAATACTGCCACAGACTTGGTGGACAAGGGCAGAGCAACAGACATAATTTACTTGGACTTATGCAAAGCTTTTGACACTGTCCCGCACAACATCCTGGTCTCAAAAGTGGAATTGATTTAATGGATGGAGCACTCGGTGGATAAGGAACTGGCTGAATGGCCGCACACAAAGGTTTGTGGTCAACAGCTCAGTGTCCAAGTGGTAACCAGTAATGAGTGGAGTTTCTCAGGGTTGGTACTGGGACCAGTGCTATTTGAAATCTTTGTTGGTGACATGGACAGTGGGATAGAGTGCACCCTCAGGAAGTTTGCCAATGACACCAAGCTCGGTGATGCGGTAGACATTCTGGAGGGAAAGGGTGCCATCCAGAGGGACCTGGACAGGCTTGAGAGGTGAGCTTGTGCAAATCGCATGAAGTTCAACTAAGTCAAATGCAGGGTCTTGCACCTGGGATGTGACAGTCCCCAGCACAAATGCAGTTTGGATGGAGAATGGCTGGAGAGCAGCCCTGAGGAGAAGGACTTGGAAGTGAGAAGCTCGATATGAGCTGGCAGTGTGCATTGGCAGCCCAGAAAGCCATCCGCATTATGGGCTGCATCAAAAGAAGCATGGCTAGCAGGTCAGGGAAAGGTGATTATACTCGTCTACTCTGCTCTTGTGAGACCCCACCTGGAGTACTGTGTTCAGAATCCTCAATAGAGGAATGATATGGACCTGTTGGAACAGGTCCAGCGGAGGGCCACAAAGATAATGAGATGGCTGGAGCACCTCTCCTGTGAAGACATGCCAAGAGAACTGGGCTTATTCAGCCTGGAGAAGAGAAGGCTCCAGGGAGACCCTCTAGCAACCTTCTAGTATCTGAAGGGAGCCTAGAGGAGAGCTGGAGAGCAACTCTTTGTCAGGAAGTGAAGTGACAGGACAAGGGGTAACAGTTTTAAATTGGAAGAGGGGAGAATTAGATTAGATACACCAAAGAAATTCTTTCCTGTGAAGGTGGTGAGGCACTGGAACATGTCGCCCAGAGAAGCTGTGGAAGTCCCATCCCTGGAGATGTTCAAGGCCAGGCCGGATGGGGCTTTGAGCAACCTGCTCTAGTGGGAGGTGTTGAAGAAACACTCAATTCTAGCACTTCTGGAATGTCTTTTTCTTTCACTAGTCAGGGAGGGTGGTAGGAAGGGGTTGTATGTTTATCTTTTGTTTTATTTGATGTAGAACCAATCCCTTCCTCATTACTGCAAAAATTAAATCTCAAACATTCATATTACCAGACCACAAATTTACAATGTAAATAGAATATTCAGGTTTTTTTCAGGTTACTGTGCACTGCTGTGAAATCCTAAAAATGGTTGAATACAGTTTGAGCTTGAAATATGAAAGTATTTCCATTAAAAGCAATAAGGCTCTATGGTTTCCTCAATAAAGGTATTTTTATGAATCAAACTAGACAGTTCAGCCCTGAAGGAGGGCTTAATTAAAAGAAAACTGTTTTTACAGTAAACATGGGCCATTTCACATTACTCAGACCTCTTCATCTGTCTCTGTTGCTAGCTGATACAATAAGCAAGGTAACAAATCAATTCCCAGAACTGTATTCTGCTGTTTTTGTGGACCATTGTTCTTATTGAGCTAAAAGATCAATTTAAGCTATCACCGGGGCACTCCTAACATTCATGTGCTTTCTGCTTGCGTGAGGGACTTTGTACAGCTAAATGGGAGTTTCATACATACAGGTAGTCACCTCAGCCAGCTCCCATCTTTCTTTTTCATGCTTCTGGTCTTGTCAAATCCTCCAGCTGAATTGTTAAAACTGGAATTCACATTGGGGTTCATACAGTTCACATATTGCACCTATCTATTTGCTCAAGAAAAAAATTCCTCTTAGCCAATCAATATGCAAGTAACTCAATTGTTACAGTTCCCTGCTGCTCACAGAAGTGCAGCTGAAGAAAAGGTAATTCTTACCGGTCTTTTTCTTGAAAGATTATTGCAAGACCTCCAATCAGAAATAGTTCATAAAAGGTAGAAAGACCATCCAGGGTGACAAAATTTGAGCTAAACTAATCCACTGAACAAGAAAACCATATAGTGTTTACTGTTCATTTTGTGCACTTAAATAACTAGATGAGCACATGATATAACTATCCCAAATGCGTAGTGCTATTTTTTAATAACTACTGATATTAAGCTTTTTACTGATGGTAAATATTAAAAAAAAAAGAACATAAATTTGTAATAAGCGCTCTTTTATCCAGTCTATTACAGCACAATGATAATCTTGGGTAGATTTCTTTTAAAGAATAATGCATTGAAGTGGAAGTTATATAACAGAATCAACACTGGAAATATGCTACAAAGCAATGGAATTGAGAGTTGTAATTTTTTAGCATCTTACATGTCTGGCCTTGTTTGATAGCAGGAATGTGGAAATTGCTTAAGGAAGAGAAAAAAAGGAATAATTAAAAAAAAACAAGTATAGGCCTAACATATGATGAAAGTAGAACAAGCGAAACATTTAAATAGCTGTAACTGATTTCTAAAGTGTTTGGGTTTTTTTTCCCTATATAAGCATAAAGAGTTTAAAAAATATAAATCATGTCTGAGGTTTTTCTATCTCTAGGTATAGACACTCTGATTTATTGTTGAGGACATCATAATTGTCAAAAGTTCAAGTATTCTAACTTGATTATTAACTTGACCAAGTCTTATCTAACTTACCTCTGAATTCACTAAAGAAACTCTAATATCTGTGGCTTAGTCTGCCTGGTTCTGAAGTGGATGTCTGCAATAGGTTAGCTGGATTTTCCCTGAAATGGCTTGTTTCTCTCTATATATGCTCAATGACAAGCTCAGGTATAGATACTTGCCTGCATTTGGTCTGACTCATCACTACCTTTCTGGCGGGGCGGTTTTCTGCTAAATACCTGTATGACAGAGCAAGCATGTTCCATAGGGAATGCAATGACTCTGTGGTTGCCTCCAGTCAGATTCCTGCACATAAACCTGCAAACCGAACACGTTTCTATAATGTGCAACAGCCAGTTTCCACCATTCATTAGCACAAATAAGCCCTTGGATAGCCAGACCAAAGGCAGAAATGTTACTCCTTTGGGACAGTGGGAAACTGCCGGATTTTTCTCTCTCTCATTTACCTGTCTCCTCTCTCACCCCTGAATGCCATAGCTCCAAGTCTTAGATTAATTTGATTTTCCTATTAAAAAAAACCCAAACCACAAAGCAAAACCACAGAATCATAACGTTCTAATATTAGAAAACCAAAAATCTGTATTTTCATGTTTAAAGGGGCTTCTATGTGAGGTTGTTACAGAACAGTTTGACACTTTGTTTCTCTAGAAGAAAAATAAGATGAGTGCTTATTTCTAATTAGGGTAGAAGCTGGTTTTAATGTTTTGGAATACGTTGTTGTGAGGTAACACAAAGATCCTGTTTTATTTCAGTTTCCTGTTCAGAGAAATCTCTGTTATGTTTTTTTGACCAAGAAGGTAAAACAAATCAATAATAAACACAAGGTGAATTTAAGTGTTTCTCTGTTTGTGGGGAAAAATTATGTCTTTTGGGCTACTGTTAGTTACCAGAGATGTCTTACTGCATATGCCACAGAATCATTTATTCAAACAGACAGTTTTGAAGGTGGCATGGTGTGGGACTAGATCTCAGGGTAAATGTCCAACCTTTTGACATATGCTTGACCATATAAATGGGACTGTTTTCCTTTGTGGTATGTTATCAGTGTGTCTTCCTACTGTGCGTCGTGATCAGCACTGATAGCATTTTTAACTGTTCTTATAAATCCTTCTACCTCTTCATATGTGGCCCATATGGCATAATATTTCTGTGATGAAAACTGGTTTTTTTGGCACATTCCTATAATGACATTCAGATATGGGATTCAGCTCTGACAAAGTGATGTGTTTTGTAAAGAAATAACAGTGCATCAGAACTCATAAAAAATTATTACCACGCTTGCTCATACTGTGGTTTTGGGTGGGACTTTTTTCCCCCCAGACCTGATATTAAAGCATGTGATAATGAGGAAGACTATAGGTGCTAGGAGTCAAATGAGATCTATGGGTACTAGATGATGGAACTCTAAGAGCTTAGCATCAATGTATAATAAAATTAACTATTTCAGCCATTTCTATTTTGTAAATAATCCCTGATTAATTTAGAGGAAATGAAATTAATAAATTTAGAACTAATTTACCAAATAGCATCTCTCATGCAGATTGGTGCAAGTCAGAGGGAAGTGTTTTGGAGGCAGCGGAAGCTCAATGGGGATAAGCATAGCCAAGTGGCCCTTCTGAGCAACAACCATATTAAACCATTGAGCCTGATGTTACGAATTCCAAAATAGCACTTCTGCTTACCTATACTAAACTACTCCTTCCTGAGTGACACAGATCTGCAATAACAATCCACAACAGATATTGTTGATAGTATCGATTTAGAGATGGAAGGGCTTATAGGGAAAGAATTAACAGGGGGTTGTGCTTTTAAATTATAATACTGATAAGGTGCAGTGAAAAAAAGTTGCATATTTATAAGTGATTTCAATCAGGACTTAAATCATTGTTCTGATTTGGGGGAAAAGTAGGTTAAATTGTCTCACAGAGAGACAGAAAAGATGGATGAAATTTAGGTGGAGAGTGAAGAGTAGGAAGAATAGTGTAATTCTTTAACTGGAAAAGTTCGCAAGACTGTTAGTATGTCTCCTTTAAGACATAGCTGTATAAAGGTCCATATTAATGAAATGCAAGAATTCAGTGAAGGAGAAATATATGTAAGATAGAAATGCTCTTGTGTTTTTCTAGATTAGTTTATGCAAATTTAATGTCAGTAAGTTTCCCTTCCCTCTTTCCCTCTCTTCCTGCTAAACTGCAGAAGTTTTTAGGTCAAATATAATTTGTCTTCTGAGAATGCTGTCTAACAAGTATCTTTCTTTTAAACTTCCTAAGTCTGCTGAGAGTAAAGAAAATCTTGCATGGTGAAAATTCTATTCAGTCATGTTAGTTCGTTTCGTATATTAGTTTCTGTTTTCCATTAAATTATTTTCCAGTATTTCTTGTCAAGGTGAGAATTCATATCTTGTGTTTAATTATGACTAATTTTATATGAATTTAATAATTTTGTGTATCTCTAATCATTAGAATGATTTAAACATAAACCATAATTGTCAATGGAATCTAAGGAAATTGCACACCTGACTTTTAATTTTCTTGTGTGCTCGTTACCCAATTCCCTTGAAAGTCTTTCATTAGACAATC
>VZTM01010409.1:85755-103425 GCA_013400555.1 Jacana jacana | reverse complement strand
GCTGCATGGGGTTGGTGTGACCCAATGCAGGTAGCAAGGTACCCCAGGTAGCAAGTGGGGAGGCTGGTATAAGAAAAGAAGGAGCTGAGGGTGTATTACTGTGGTTTGCTTATAATTACATTAAGTTGAAATTACTTTTTATGTTATTAAACTATCGTTTTCATACCAAGTTGCAAGCTGAAGAAAAAAAAAAAAAGTAAATTACCTCAGAACTGAGGGAAAACGCAACAGCTGATTTGTTTAAAGAGCATTTGTAATTATCACCTACTACGTAAACATCTTGTTTCCTGAAATCACCATCATCTGCAGTATCTACACTTAATTGTGAATTCATAAGCATTCATAATTTGAGGAACTATGTGGAAGAGTTTATCTACTGAACAACGCATTTAAGAACACTTTTAATCAAAACTGTAAGAGAAATTACAGAAGGATTAGGACAGGAAATAAACATTTATGAATGGTAATATTCTGCCTACAGACCAAATTCCAAAGATTATGAAGTTTAAGCATAAATTTGGACTTCCTTCATTTACCATAACATGAACTGATCCCTGAAATAAGAATATTAATTCCTTTCTTCGAGCTCTTTTTCAGTTAACTGAATTGATTAGAGTATTTCATTACGGAAATACTTTTGCCCATGTGCATTGCTTTAAATCCTCAGAATCTGAAGATTCAGACCTTCTCTCAGTTTTTCCCTCCCTGGCTGGATTTTCGCCTGGTGCAAAAAACAGTGATGTAGAACAGCAACATAAACCCAATGAACACACCTCTACTATTGCCAAATTTGTTTGGTAACAATATTATGACAAGTATCCGAGGATTTTTTTGTTTAAAATCAACTTAAAGCAAAGGGAGAGCAGTAAATAGCTGTGACCATCCTATCCTTGTAATGGACAGTACAGGGCATCTTATTATCAACTTAGGGGCATCTGATTATCAACACTATACCTTACCACAGATTTCTACAATTTAATGACTTTTTAGTATTGCCTAAGGATGATATTTGAAGTACAACTTCTCATGTGATTTATTTTTTATAAATTCTTATGGCAGTACAATTATATTTCAGTGTGTTGAAGTACTACAGTACTTCCTCCATCTCCCTAGGTATTTAGGGTGCTGTGGAGTAGGATTGAAGGAGAACCAACTGAGAGTTTTGATGGTTTGGTTTGTCTGTAAATACCGTTACAACGAAGCCTGTATCTCAGAGCACCAGGGTTCCAGACTCACAAAGAGCAGGAAGATCAGGAACACCCCTAATTACACCAACTGCAGATCCTGGGACCTCTGTACCAGTGTCATTTGTCAACAACTTTGTTTAGATGAGACACATGTGCCCAAAAGTTTTCCTGTTAAAAATGGCAGACACCTAATTGCACCTTCTCTCTCATTCACACTGAACTTCAGTGGAATAGAGCCTTCAGACTGTCCCTGAAAAACCCTTGGCTTCATTCAGAAGCAGTGAATTTAAGTTTAGGCAACCACAATATTCCTTTTATAAAATTAGAAACACACATCGAGAATAATCAATATAGTCTCTCTCTCAAATTCTTGGGTGCTCCACTGGATAAATATTTCAGGGCTTGAAGAGTTTTACAAATGTTGATAACAGACAACTTTCTTCCCCAATCTATAGGTAAGAGGACAGGCAATCTGTGCAGCCCTGGAAGAATGAGTTGCATCTTTTTGAACCATTGCTAGGAAAAAAAAAAAAGACCTTGAATTGGAATCTGTTTTCTTTTAGTTTACATTTATACATGTCGAACTCTACAGAAATGAAAGACAGGAAATAATTCTCCAAGTGCAATGAAGCAATGGAAAAAAAAAATCTTCAAACATTTCTGGGTTTACGGAGCATATATTTTTGAAAATGCAAAAAAGAAATAAATAGGGATATTCTGCAACTACCAGTTGGATTTTGTAGGGATAAAGAATTCAAGTAGTTTTACTGGCACCCTGAGCTTCAGAAGTCAATGTACACAGTTGCTGAAATCTCTGACCTTCCATCCTTGACTCGTGGAAGGTGAGGTATCACACATTGCTTTTCAAAGATATTAACATGTTAGGAGACATCTTTAACACATCATTTCCAAAAAAAAACCAAACAAAAAAACCCAACCAAACCCCAACAACCACAAAAAAAACCCCACAAACCACCAAAACCTCCTAGTCAGTTCATATCCCAAACTTCAAGGGAGAGAATGCAGAATCATTCCAGCCCAAATTGTAACAGAAAGGAAAATGCCAGAGCATAATTATTTTTTAATTGGGTCCCACTAACAATGAGAACACTGCTTACCACTTGAAAAATAAGGCAGAAATATTAGTCTAATCATCCTCATCAAGGGCACTGTCACAACTACTGTCTTGTTCTCATTCACTTTTCGGAGTCCTTTTTCCTGAATATTTAAATATTCAAATAATTTAAAAATTATTTAAATAAATAATTTAAATAATTTTTATTTATAAAATAAAGAATTTAATAATTTGAATGATTTTAAAATAATTTAAAAGCCACCTCTCAGTCTTGCTTCAGGACAGTTGAATAAGTTTTAAGGACTAAAACCAGCCACACAAATACTTCAATTATCAATTATGAAGAAGCCTTATTTCCATTTTTAACCGTCGTAAAAGAACTGCAGACAGCTTAGAGCAATAGAGGGGGAGAAGAATGTCTTCAGATGGCAATGATAAACAAACACCCTTTCATTCTGCTCAGACCTAGTAAGGATTGGGCACGACAGTACTTAGCTCATCCTATGAATTTAGATGACTAAATCTCTTATTCTGATTCATCACCATCTTTAATTCCTTGAAATACTTTTCTTTCCCCCCCCCATGCACTGAACTGTGCCACCACTTGAACGTTTCTGGCTGTGCTGTTTGGAAGAAGTTTTAGGCTGCCTCACCTACCAGCCAGTAGGATGGTCTGTGCTCATTCCGTGCACAAAAACGAGTCTGCTGGGGCTTTAATTTCATTTCACCAAACAACTGAGACCTAGATTAACCCAAAACCTGAGTGTATGCACCACATCGGTCATGCAAAACAAGGCATAAAGGTAGAAAAAAAAAACAACCCCAAACCCCAGCGTTTCCAAGGAGTGCCTGTTACTCAGGCATTTGGGTAACAACAGGGAAAAATTCTGCCTGTATTTCTAGCTCAGCAGACCTGCTCAAACTCTGCAAAGCTGTGACAGTGCAGCAGACGATGATTTGCTGCCCGTAGGCAAATTCATTTTCTAAGTCATACGGAGCCCTTTCGTCTTTAGAGCACCCATAGCGAGTAAGGGGGAACGCTCTTGGCAGTTTTTTCAGCTCCCCACAGAATTCTTTGTCCTTATTGGAAACAGTTTCGCCTTCCAATTAACAGTTTTCATTCATTAACGTCACTTGGGGGAGGGGGGGAAACAAACCCACAAATTAAAAATTACACGGTTCTCATTAGAGACACACACAAAAACCTTACACACGGAAACAGGTACGGATAGTTTTCGAGGTTAAGAGTTAAGAAAAACCTTGACAAGAAGCTTCCCCCCCCTCCTTTTCCCTTTCCCAAAACACCCGCAGCAGCAGCACGGCCCATCCTCCAAACTGAAATGGCCTTAATTAGCCAGGCAGCGAAGTTTCAAAGCATCCCAACCGCTTACTAGAGCTCGCTCTGCCATTGTGTCTAACTCTGAAAACAAGTCGGGATGAGGGAAGTCTACATGGTAGGCATACTTCAGCCACAGAGGGGGGGAAAAAAAAAAAACCCCAACCAACCCCAAAGGTTCTAATCTGCCTAGAAATTGGCAGCGGCTCGCTGTGTTTTCTGTACTTTATGGTACGTTTCTCCGCTCGCTGGAACGAATTGGCTGCTATGAATGAAAAGAAACGTTGCATCTAATCAGCGGCATGAATTTCGGCTGAAAGCTGCTGCGGCGGACTTGTGTGAAGAGTCTGGGCCCTCTGCCATCCTTCTGCTTGTGAATGAAACGGCGTGAGCCACATGCCCTCCTCCTCCTCCTCCTCTTCCCTTCCCCCCAAGCTGGAGCCTTCACCCTTTGCTGGGGGGCGGAGGGGGATGGGGACAGGGGAACCAACCCCTCGCTGGTGACCCAGAAAGGCATCCGGTGCCATCAATGGGCTCGCTCGAGAAATCTCAGCTGCGCTCTCCGTCCTGCGGCTCTCACTCCTGGTTTCTAAATCAACTCCCCAACCAATGGTGAGGCCTCTTCCCACCCCCCTCCCCTGCCCCTTTCCCGTGATAAATAGGCCCCTAAACTGATCTCCGACCTCTCTGCATACTTTTCCCCGAGTTACTTGCCCACCCCAGAGACCCCGCACCCCGCTGCCCGTGCAAGGTTGGGCTTTGTTGTGGTATCAGGACATACTGATCAAGAAGAAAAACCAAACAAGCCAGAAAAAACACCCTGTATTACCATCCAATTACTCTAACAGCAGAGTCCCTGCTCTTCTGTTTGCTCCTAAGAACTACCATATGTTTTTGATTAAAGTACTACAGCCAGTGAGGTTTCAGGAGATACAAAATAAAACAACATCTATTTAGGCTAATGGAATTTTGCATTTGTTTCAAGATTAGTGATAGATGTGCTACTTAGCCCAAGAAGCTCATAACAAGCTAGATTTTAAGTATAAAATATTGCTGAATCTGGATGGAGAACCAGCTCCTGTCGAGTAATTCTTTTAATTAAGAGCTGAGTCAGACTTGGAGGAGAGGCTGTTAGCAATTTCAAAGAACCCAGTGTCTGTCTCAGATGTGTATTTGTCTCTCTCTCTGCTGTAGTCCTTAACTTTTGTTGTCCTTTGTAGTTCAAACGCTACTTAGAACAACTTGAATCATGCACTTCTCCAAATGGTTTTAAACATACGTACTCAAAGGAGCAATTTCATAAGGTACCACCATTTTCCATAGAATACTACGTTAAAAAGATTAATTTACTAGAATTCCAAGCATGTAGTGCAAGTGTATCACTTAAGTTTTCAAAAATTTCTTGGTATAATGTCCAAATTTTCCCATTCTCTGAAAAAAGTTCTCATTCTATCTCTACCCAAGAATTTATGCAGACATGTTTCCACTCAAATAGCAGGTATTACTGGACCCTTGAGGTTTTGCATTTTTCACTAAATAACACTTCTACTTTGCTAAACCACTTAGAAAACCCTCCCATTTTACTAAAAAAGTAGACTCCAGTGAACCTCAAGTAGCCTACAGTAATATATGAAGACCGCAACAGGAAGCTCCTGGCTCCCAGTATGAGGAAGGTCACTGATTCTATGATAAGATGACCTGATTGTTGGATGGGGGGAAGACAGTGGATATAATATATCTGGACCTTAGAAAAGCATTTGACACTGTCCCCCACCACATTCTCATGGAAAAACTGGCTGCTCATGGCCTGGATGAGCGTAGGATCTGCTGGATCCAGCACTGGCTGGAAGGACGATCCCAAAGGGTGGTGCTCGATGGAGTTCAATCCAGCTGGTGGCCAGTCACAAGTGGTTCCTCAGGGCTCAGTGCTGGGGCCTTTCCTTTTTAATATCTTCATTGATGATGTCGATAGGGTCATAGAAAACACTGTCAGTGAGTTTGCAGATGACACTAAGTTGGGTGGGAGTGTTGATCTGGTTGAGGGCAGGGATGCTCTACAGAGGGNTTCACAGAAAGAGTGGTCAGAGCCTCGAATGGTCTGCCTGAAGCCAGGGTGGAGTCCTCATCCCTGACTGTGTTTCAGAGTAGATTGGATGTGGTGTTGAGGGATCTGGTGTAGGGGAGAACTTTGTAGAGTGGGGCTGATGGTTGGACTTGATGATCCCAAGGGACTCTTCCAACCTGTATGATTCTATGATTTTATCACCACCACACATGAGAAACCTTTCCCAAGCACAGGACCAGTATAAGTCCAGAGACAGCTTCCTCCGTCACCATTCTCCATCCAACACATGACCGTGTCCCAATGTCAAAGACACATCAGATGGCAAAACTTCAGATGAAGAGTGAGGTGCTTCATCAAAAGTTGAGAGGCAGGAATTGAAGCTGTCTTCAGAGGGACGTTTCACATCTGAGGATACACCATTAAAGCAAGGGACTTCTACTGTGATCATCTCTTTGCTTGACTAACCCAGTTTCACAGAGTGGGAGTGATCAAGGCAGGAAAGCCTCAGGATTAATATTTTGGCTAACAAAGAGCAGCGACTGACCCAGTTGTCCTCGATATCATAGCACTTGCTCAAATTACATCTTTATCTACAACACCAAGTAGATCCTATATGAAAAATAAGAAGTTGTTTGTATGATGCCAGAGAAAACACCCAAGAGGAGGAGTAACAAGGTCAGCAGAACTTCAGCAGCCACCAGTCACTGGCACCGTGACAAAGACCAATCTTGTCCTGCCCTCTCTGCCCAACTCATTTAACATGAGCAGTGAAGTACACCAGCCTCTAATAATTGTTTCAGTATTTTTTTAAGCTGAAAAACGTACATTCTGCCATGTAAACTGATACTCACCTCTGTGTAAGTCATTAGCCTTTACATCCAGAGCAGAAATCTCTACTGCTTCAGCACACTAAATAGTAATAACAACAAAATAAGTAACCCTCAGAGTTTACCAGAGAAAAAAAAACACACTTTCCTAGTGTTTCACAGCTATTTCTAAATAGCCAAGGTACAAACAGGTAGACCCAAATTCCAAGGTTTCAAGGTTTTGGTTGTGTTTTTTTTTTAATGCAGAGTGCACTCAAGTGTCCTTATGTATTGATTTCTGCTT
Source organism: Jacana jacana (assembly GCA_013400555.1). Taxonomy (NCBI): domain Eukaryota; kingdom Metazoa; phylum Chordata; class Aves; order Charadriiformes; family Jacanidae; genus Jacana; species Jacana jacana. Next base: position 96,652 of record VZTM01010409.1, on the reverse strand, counting down.
AAAGTTTATTGGCCTTTCCTGCCTGTCCTCACTTGCTCACCATTTCTATTCCCAGCTTGTAATTCCATTGATTTCTGCTTTTATGCTTCCTGATCCTGCATTTATCAACACATTCATCAAGTGCCAGAAGAGGCAAAGTCTTTCCAAACCCAGCTTTAAGGTTTGGTACCAAAAAGTTGTGGGCTACCAGAGATGTAACCACTTGGTAAATCCCACTCGGGCCCACTCTGGACTGGGATGGGCTCAGCGGCCAAGGAGAAATGACAGATGAAAAGTGAAACCAGTGCAGCAGTGTGAAGGGTGCCAAGAACACTGAGTGCAAACAGATTCTGTGGGCAGCAATTAGTGGAGGCTTCTAATTAGCCTCCACCGAGCGCTCACAAGCTTTTCACTTGGTTGAACCGACTGGGTTCGTGCACAAGAGTAAAAGCCGGCTCCCCAACATGAGGAAAGCAACCCCAGCACATCCTCCACTTCGCCTCCCTCCCCCCTCATGTTTAATAAAGGTCTGTGAAATATCTATTCTTGCATCTCATCTGCTTACTAAACGCAAACACAGTGTGATTTACTGAGTTGGTCGTAAATCAATAACGATAAGCTTCTCTTCTGGGCTGAGTGCTTAAATCCATGCAGAATGAAGTTACCGCTCAGTGTGCTGTACTAAGTCAACATCCTCGTGTTTCCCCATACTATAGAGTTACTAAAATCCAAAAGAACTTCAGAAATCTCTTTTCACTTGAAAAACTTTAAATGCTACATCATCACATCAAATGAGAAGGGTGGGGTTTTCTTTTAATTAAAATTAATAATGAATTATCTTGCTACCTTTGGTTAATATAGAGCCCATGTGTTTCACTGAAAGACACTGAAAGTCACATTTAAACTCCTGTTAACACCTGAAGCACTGGGGTTTTTTTACCCCATTGTTATGTTTTCCCTGCAGCACCTTCTAATTAACCAGCCCTCTCCTTTATCTGTTTCCAAGAGGGTTATCTCAGCCAGGTTGCCAGAGCCTGCTGCTCTTTCCCACATGGGATGGCTACTCCCTCATCCAACAGGACGGTGGATCATCACATCATGTTTTCACATCGTGTTTTCTTGCACCATGGGCAGGCCCATTGCCTCAGACTCAAGTAGAATCATAGAGTTGTCTAGGTTGAAAGGGACCTTTAAGATCATCTCGTCCAGTCATCAACATAACTGATGATGGTTAAAAAACCATCACCAAACCATGTCACTGAGCACCATGTCAACCCATCTTTTAAATTCCTCCAGGGATGGTGCCTCAACCCCTTCCCTGGGCAGCCCATTCCAAAGCGCACTAACTCTTTCCAGGTAAAAAGCTTTTCCTGATCTCCAATCTGAACCTCCCCTGGCACAACTTGAGGCCACTCCCTCTTGTCCTGTGTCCTGTGACTTAGAACAACCCCCTCCCCTCTACACCCTCCTTTCAGGGAGTCGTAGAGAGCAAGATGGTCCCCCTCAGACTCCTCTTCTCCAGGCTGAAGAACCCCAGCTTCCTCCACCACTCCTCACAAGACTTGTTCTCCAGACCCCTCACCAGCCCTGTTGCCCTTCTCTGCACCAGAGAAGCAGCCAGAGGTTCTGCATTTCAGACACTTCCCTAGGAGAGAGCTAAATTTACCTTTCCTGCTATTATTCCCTAACCAAATCCAGGAAACCTGTAGAAAGCTTCCAGCATTCATAGGTAGGCATCCAAACTTAACGTTAGCCACGATCATTAAAATGCTTGAGCTAAGAAAATAAAGTTCCAGGCATTCAAGTCTCTTCTGCAGTTTGTTACTGGCAAGACTACCAGTTGCCATAGCACTCATCAGCCTCTGTCCCTGGTCCCCCCTCCCCGTGTCCCATTCAGCCAGGGCTCCAGATGCCAGTCCTCAGAATCCCCACCCGCAGCCAGAAGCGGCGCCGCTGACAGGAACAGCATGGCCTGAATTCCAGTTGTTCCCAATAAGGAAAGCCTGAATGCACCATAAATACCATGCAAATCTGGGAATAACTGCAGCATTTTGAGAAGGCTTTCCCATTATGTGTCATCCAGGGCCATTATCAGAATACACAATCTACCATACACATTAACAGTCTTTTTGGCTAATGTAAATTTGGACTTGCAAAGTAAATATTTATTTAAAGTAAGACAAAGCACCTCCATTACAACAGGAGAGTTCCAGGATAATGTTAACTTCTTAGTGCTTTTTTTGAGCTACAAGTACATGCAGTAGCTCCTCTAAAAGCCTTCAGAAACACAGACGCTAAGTACGCTTCTGGAAACTTAAATATTTTATTCATGGTCACTTAATGAATTCATTCTTGCGGTTTCCAGAGAGAAGTGATAAAATCTGTCTTCTCTTACCCGTAACTGGGGACAGGCAGAAAAGACTGAAAGTAAAAAATGGAATATGAATAAGGGAATTCTTTACAGCCTAAGAACAGTTTTTCAAGGGAAACCTAAAAAAAACTCTAGATGCAAATCTCGGCTGCCGAGTAACACCCATCAAGAAAAATCAGTCACACAAAATATTAGACCAACTGGGATCAGCAGCCCATTCCCACCCCAGGAGCTAAGGTAAGTTTGTTTTCCTGCAATTCCCAACCAACAGGACATGCATAAGTAAGAGCATGCAAGTGGAGAAGCTTATTGTGCAAAAAGACTGTTTACAGAAAATCAAGGGCAAGCTAAAGGTGTTTTCATTCCTGCATTATCAGACTACTTAGTGACCTAAACCGTTCTTGCTCATTAAGGGAAAAACTGGACATAGACTTTCTAATTTAAAAATAACAATAATAAAAAAATCAGAGCCTCCGTGTGGGAAGAGCAGCAGTATCTCATTCCCCGGGGCCAGGTGGCAAAGTCTTGAACAGTAGCCACTTAAAACAGCATTTAAAAAAAAAAAGAAAAGAGATAACATTATCAAGTGGGAATACACACTTTGAAGGGGTTGAGAATTGCCTTGCCCAAGTCCTGTCCTCAACGTGCATAGCTGGGACTAGCATGAGCACTGGGAGATGAACTGCCTTCACGCAGCACCAGAAGATCTGGCGATCTGAAGAGAACCTGAAATTTATCCAGGAGCCTGGTTCCTCAGGTCTTTGTCTTAGCCTGGACTAAGCATAAGGTCTTACCTTCCAGCATTTGGCTAGATCATGATTTAGAATCATGGAACGGTTTGGGTTGGAAGGGACCTTCAAGATCATCAAGTTCCAACCCCTCTGCCATGGGCAGGGACACCTCCCACCAGAGCAGGTTGCTCCAAGCCCCATCCAGCCTGGCCTTGAACCCCTCCAGGAATGGGGCAGCCACAGCTTCTCTGGGCAACCTCTTCCAGTGTCTCACCACCCTCACAGCAAAGAATTTCTTCCTCAGATCTCATCTAAATCCCCTCTCTTTCAGTTTAAAACTGTTCCCCCTTGTCCTATGGCCCCACTCCCTGATCAAGGGTCCCTCCCCATTTATGTTAATTATCCATTTTTAACAGGATATTAAGAACAATTAAGGTAATTATTAAGAAACTAGAAAAAAAAGATTCCCAGGGACAGCTTACATTTCCTTCTCTACGCCCTGGTCACAGCCAGTGCACATCCAGCCAGAGGTGAGGGAATCGGTGACACAGGCTGATGCCTACTGGGGATGTCCCCAGTTACACGGAATTACAGTCACAATTTCACAAGTATTTTGAAATCACTTCACACTATTTATCAGGGAGCATTCTTCCCGGCCTAGCTAACATTCTGAAGCACTACCTTGAGCTCTCAAGCTCAATTAGGTTAGTTGTCACTGGTCAACTATGGCTTTTGAATAACTTTATTGGACACTTTTAATAAAAAAAGAGAAAGCCTGTAATATAACCCACTTCTCCCACAGACAGAAAATACGGGACCCGAATTCAAATATCAATGAGATGTTATTAAACTCCACAGACCAAGCTTTTTGTTTTTATAAAAAAAAAAAAAAACCCCTACAAAAAACCTGCCCCACACACACAAAAAAACCCAAACACAAAAACATGAAGGGAAAAAAAAAAAAAAAAAAAAGAGAAGTCAAGCTTCACACAAATATAATATAGAACAGACATAAAATAAATAGGGAAAATGAAAGGTTGAACATCACTTTTAGCAACATGTTTCTGTAGCAAAGTGTGATAATCAGCTATACTCACAGGTGAGGTCCGGTCATGACCTCTCTTGGCTTTAAAAACAACATAATATTTTGGGATGTGTGTCAATGAGAACTGGAGACATACTAGGAATGGGGGTATCTGTATATGACTGCCTACTGCAGCAGAAACCGATTTCTGAAGTGATATGAAAAGGCTGTACAGGACTACAATTCCCATACAACAGGAATACTCCATATGCAAATATTGGCTTCCCATCCATTGTGAAAGGGGAGTAAAGTCATAGCTGCCCTACTACTTACCATGGATGAGAAACTCACCATGAGCTGGCAGTGCACACTGGCAGCCCAGAAAGCCAGCCCCACCCCGGGCTACATCAAAACTAGCATGGCCAGCAGGTGACGGGAAGTGATTCTACCCCCTCTACTCTACTCTCTTGAGACCCCACCTGGAGCACTGTGCCCAGTTCTGGAGTCCTCAGCACAAGGACATGGACCTGCTGGAACAGGTCCAGAAGAGGGCTACAAAGATGCTCAGAGGGCTGGAGCACCTCTGCTGGGAGGACAGGCTGAGAGAGCTGAGGTTGTCCAGCCTGGAGAAGAGAAGGCTCTGGGCAGACCTTATAGCAGCCTTCCAATATCTGAAGGGAGCCTGCAGCAGAGGGGGAGAGGGACTCTTTGTCAGGAACTGTAGTGACAGGGCAAGGGGTGGCAGTTTTAAACTGGAAGAGGGGAGATTTAGATTAGATTCTAAAAACAAATTCTTTACTGTGAAAGTGGAGAGATCCTGGAAGAGGTTGCCCAGAGAAGCTGTGGCTGCCCCATCCCTGGAGGGGTTGAAGGCCAGGCTGGATGGGGCTTGGCAACCTGCTCTGGTGGGAGGTGTCCCTGCCCAGGGCAGGGAGGTCAGAACTCCATGATCCTTAAGGTCCCCTTACATCTCTAACCACTCTATGATTCCAATGCCACTGACCATTGCACCCACCTCTTCAGTTGTTTACCAAGAACAGTCTCCTGCAAGACAAAAATAACTAAAATATGTATATATGGGAAAAACACAGGGTCAATAACCAGACTTGCTGTGATAAACCAATCAATTCCTTCTGGAGTTCTGTGGGGTAACTACAGTGTGTTTTCTATTACCACTGACCAGCACATGAAAAACATTTACACCGTGAAACTAAAGAAGTTTAGAAAGAAACAGGAAAGTCAGAGTCTGATGCACTGTATTAGCCCAGAGCTTGTTTGGTGGCTGCAAAACAAGAGGAAACGGAACAGAATAGCTATTCCAGCCTTTATTGCCATTAGGCACATTAGGACAGACAACAGCACACAAAGAACAAACAGTTGAGGCACAAAATAATAACATTTTGCCAAAAAAATCCCATTTTACATGTAGCAGCTCTTGCAGTCCAAAGCCAAATTATGCTTGGCAAGTAAGTACAGGGAATTTTTCAGAGCAAAGATGGGCAATATGTAAAAAGCATAATAGCAGCAGTGGTGGTCATATTTTAAATATTTTTTTTAATAGTGTAATACCATTTGCTCCAAATCTAGCTATTAATTATTAAAACTACAAGTACAAAAATTCATTGTTACTTTCTGTGCTGGAAGCTGTTATAATACAGATGAAAAGTAATTAATCCAGTATATTCCCAGCACCCCTTAATCACAACACACCCAAGTTCACTTCATTTTACATGATACAGCAATTGCCACATATCTTGACTTGCTCACATATCCCATACAGTAACTTACATAAAATCAGTTTAAATGTCAGGAGAACAGAGTATTTTACGCAACGCTGCCATTGACAACCACTGTAACGTGGTATTTATACACAAAATAGGCCTGACACAGAGGAACAGGAGACCCTTCAGAAGATAAAAGGCAATTCCTTTTTATCAATTCACCTGAAAAATTTCACTCACACCCAAGAAAATGCCTGAGAGTATCCCATTATCAAACCGCATTGCGACATCTAAGGTAAAACACTCAGCGGACTGAGTAATAACTAGTCAATGTAATGATTTAAAAATTGATGGTGTGCAGGGAATAAGCTACTATAACTCTAAAAAAGGAAATAAATTAACTTGGGAAAAGTTTCTTTGCTTGGTTTATTGAATGAAATGATTAATTAAATGTGCCAGTACTGTAGCCCCTGTTAAACTTTTATTTCCATGTATTCCGACTAGAATAACCTTTAATCACAGCTGAAAGTCATCTCCACCATCTCACAGGAGGGTTCTGTACCATATGTATATGAAATTTAAAGACAAGCACTCTTACCAGCTCATCAAGCTGAATCTTGACTTAAAAAGGTGCCTGCAGCAGTTTTAGGGGGGGGGAAGATCAGATCCTGTGTCTTTCCCTACCTCTGGAAAAGCTCAGCTGATATTGTAGCATTACCAGTGTAATTTATCCTCAGCTTCACATGAAGATTTCAGCACTGTCTTTGCTGAGATGCTGATTTACCAGCTTTCCCCAATTTTGTCCTGGCACAGTAGACTAAAAACACCAAAAAAAGCACAGTTCATTTTTTGCAGGTCAAATTATTGTTATGGAACATTTCCAAGTCTACTATACTCATATTCTCTCCTGCTCCCCCCTTTTGAGGATGTTGCAGTCAGGCCCCCTATGTAGGTACACAAACATGAAATAAAAATCTATTAAATAAACCTCATCACCTACCCAAAAGCATTCTAACCACAGCACAACACATTGGGGTGTTTATAAAGAGGGAACTTTAGTGTCTGCATTTAGCTGGTGGTAAATTCAAGTAGGGAAAGCTTAATCAAGACAGGTAGAACGGAAGGGGAATTGCCTGAAAAGCATTTCAAAGGGAATCACAGCTTTTCAATGGAGACCACAGCAACTCTGTGCTCTAACGAAAACCAGTTCTTTGTGCACTCCAACTGAACAAAACTTTGCCTTCCTTTGCCTTTCAATAACTCTTGGTAGTTATTGAAATTTCATGTTTTATCATAAAATAAATGAAAATAAGCAGCCAATAACCAAACGGGAAGGTGACTGTATTTTCACACCTCAAGCTGACTCTATTTGAGGACACCCAAATAACTGCATTTCTACCGTATTGCTGGATGTGCTCACTTCAACCACCCAACAACACAGTTCACTTCTGGGACCACAAACCCCCTAATTTTTAACACTTGTCCTATCAGTGCAAATACTACAATATGAGGAAATCTCATCATATACTTGACACATTTCAAATGGGGGGGTTGAACGCTTTCACGTTTATAGAAGAACCAGGAACCATTCCCTCTTCCACCTTGTTCAGGCTTTTTTTCCTGATTTCCAGTATTTGCCCTTCCTATTTCCAGAGCCCAGTTTCTCCTTGTAATCTCACACCCCTCATCCTTTGTTTCTGTCAGTGTCATTGACTGCTTTTGTCCTTCACTGAGCCCTCCTCCCACCGTGTCACACCACAAAGCGGAACGGGGAGAAGGACAGCAAACGGCAGCAACAACCCACACTTCAAGCACCTTCCCCAACCTCTGAAAATATCACTTCCAATACTTAAAGGTAAATGAAGAAAGCAGGACCCAAGTAAGGTGCTGACTACACTTTGCAAAAGAAGGAGAAGCCAAATTCTTTATTATTATTAAAAACTTAAGTCAGTTCCACAGAGGTCTGTGACACATTTGGGGGGGGTTAATCCTTAGCCACGGAAAACTTCCTTACACAAAAGATTAGGAACAAAACTGGGGTGAAGATCAATGATACCAACACCAGAGGAATTCACCCCAAATGAAAGATGATCAGAAGCCTGAAAGGGCTTTCATAACAGGAATAGTGAGATTTGGACTGCTAGCAAGAAAAATATAGTGAGGCGAGTACGCAGTGAATTTTTCCAGCAGGACATTTAAAATGAGCAATAGGAGTTATTTTGTGGGAAACGCTTTCAGAAGTTACTAGTGCCAAAAAAAAAGTATAGAAGTGTATAAAAATAAATTAGGCAAACAGATTACTTAGTTTGCATTCAGGCAATAGTTAGCTTCCATCCACCGTCTCCAGTACAGAGAGCCCCCAACCCACCGGTGCCTCAAGTTGGGAAGGACACAGCCTCCCTAAGGAATACTATTAGCCACCATTCTAAACAAAATATTGCTGCCATAGGCCTACTATTAAATCTATCACAGCCATTCACAGCCTCCTTCCAACATTTCTCCTCTCAGGTCTTTATCTCATACTGCAAGTTTATTTTGAAGTGGTATTTTATAAGCTTTCAGGAACAACAAAAATCAGCGGGCACTGGAAGGAAGGAAGCAGCTATCATTATAAATTTAGCGTGGCTGCTTTTACAAAGGCATTCTATGAATCAGGACATATTTACTGTCTTCCTGCTTTACAGGCTTCTGCAAAATCACTCTCTTCCCGAGACAACAAAAGGATAAACAAGAACAAATCAGCAACCAACGTTTTGCAAGTGACAAAGCACAAACTTCACAAACTTTGCAGGTATGTGCTGCTCTGTCCCTTCCCTCTACCTTGCAAGGCTTTCATTTTAAGGAAATCACTGCTTATATACTGCTTATTTCAGCTGCTCCCACGTCTGTTTGGTGCCTCTGTGACTCTTAAAGCAAAGTCCCTTTACCACACTCACACCACAGAATCCGAGGATGTTGTCTCCAAGCATCCTGTCAGATGCTCTTTCTTCCAGGCATCTGGATACACCATATGCTTAAATTCCTTGGGTAAGGTAACTTAGCCCATCCTAAGCAATAAAATGAAGTGATTTTCCAGTCTTGTTACACAGATTCACAGCATCCCCGAGATCAATCACTTCGCTGTACAGTACATCATCTCAGCTTTATAGCTTGGCGCTTTTCGAGTCCAACTTTTTTTGTTTCAAAACAGCACAGTAGGGACTAAGAAGCAGAAAAACACCCCATTAACTTTACAAAAGAAGCTGAGAACATCCTGAAAAGTGGATTAAAAGAGAAATCTCGCTTACTGATCCTCTGTTTTCTATCTAGCACTTTCTAGCTTATTTCAACAACATAAAATGGGAATTAGACAAGTGTTATGTATTTTCTTTAACAAGAGGTATCAAACTATTGAATTACTACAGGGCTTGCTCCCCTTTTGAGCTCTTACCTTGTAATTGGTATTTAACCTAATTCCCAATCTGGAATTTGTACCTCAGCCAGAACATAGAACCAGCTTTGGTGTAGATACATGTTCATCATGGTTTGAACTGCTGTGCTTTCAGGGGTGAGGGGCAGTGAGGACACAAATACAGATGTTTCAGGGTTTGCCACCAGATGTGTCTCATCTACTTCACTTGTTTCTGCCTATTACAAGGTCATCTTTCCAATACAGATATTTGGCTGACTCAACCTTCGCTGCTTGCCAGCAAACTCTTCCTAAACAAGCCCCAAGATCCAGGTCTCTGAAGGGTTTCTATAAGCACAACCTCACAAAGATGGTAAGGCAAAGACATTAGACTTCTCAAAAAAACAGACATTTATGTTCCAACCAAAAAACAAAAATAAGCACAGTTGTAGCCCAAGTGAGAAAATTCTTGTAGTTTAGCCTGACTTACAGATCCTGAAAAATGCCCAGCCACTTTGGCTGGGGACTCAGGGATCACAGCCACACACATATTCCCAGTGCCACCTTCAGATTTATTTCTCTGACTGGAGTAATTGAGACCAGTCATTCTTCCTCCACCGGCAGCCATTAAGCTCTGGCCAGTCACTACCCAATTATATTTTCTCAAATGCTTTCTGTGAGGCAAATAGAAACATCTTTAGTATTTACCAAGAGGCTGAAGTCCCAAGTACAGAGAATTTCCCATGGCCCAGCCCCACACCTAACCAGCTACAACCAGGATTCACTACATAAATCTCATGGATAACTCTTCCTGGCCTAGATATTCTCCAGGTTTGCAGCCTATTTATCCTTTTCTGTTCAGCTTCCCAGCTGATTGCTCTTACCTAATCCATGATGTTCATATTGATTTATGTCCCTGATGAGCTCTTAACTCCTCATCTTTAAGTATTACAGAAGACACCATGCACACACCTCAAGCAACTCAGTTCTCACCGATATTGACTGTAACTCATTACTCACATGGGTACCTGGTAGGGTAACAAGTTCTTTTCCAAGACTTGTGTAAGAGTGCTGTCTCCACTGACGCCCCTTTGTCACCTCATGTTTGATTTTGGCATAAGGAAGCTGGGATGGTTAAGTCCATGTGCAGGAACACATCCACCCATCACTCTAGAAATGGCTCCATTTAAACAGTTTGAGAAATTAACAGCTTATTTTACAGGGCAAAATATAAAAACTTATTTAATATGAATTCACTTAATTACAGAATCCCAGAATGATCTGGGCTTGGAAGGGACCTCTGGAGATCATTCACTCCAAATCCCTGCCAGAGCAGGGTCACCTAGAGCAGGTTGCACAGGAACATGTCCTGGTCACTTGCTCTAGCTGTTACAATAGGCAAAACCATATATAGAAAGCAAACCCATGAATCCATAGAACACATTTAGACTTCAGGAATAACTATCAGCAGCTACAGCCAAATTTCATTTTGAGGTGCCTAAGGAAGGTCAAGGAGTGGATTATTTACTCTGCTCCGCTCAGTGAGGTATTACCAATTTGTCAGGGAGGCTGAACTACACAAATAACATTAAAATAAGCCACCCTCCTACATCTTATTACTGCTCTCTCTTGCTCTTCAGTTCTAGCTGTTTGTCCTTCCCACTCCCCTACAGTAAACTCATA
>VZTM01010409.1:55252-75989 GCA_013400555.1 Jacana jacana | reverse complement strand
GGGGGACGGGACGGGACACACACAGCCTGGAGGAAACGAGCGGTCACTGGTTCCCAGCTCGCCCTGGGAGCTGGGAGGTTGGAAAGCCTCCGCAGCAGCCCAGGCTTGGACATTAATCAAAAGCTTTGTATCCATGTGACTCCAACCCCTTCCACCCTCCCCCAACCCCCCCTTTTTCGTTAAATCTCAGGAAAAGGAAAGGAAACAACTTGAGGGGAGATTGCGTGCCAGCAGCTGCCTCTTTCGCACACAAGCTGGGAGCTCCAGTTTAAGGCTAATTGGGAGATCTCCGACAACAAGAGGCACAAGAATTATAAAAATGTCCCGGCTGCCCCAGGGAATCAGCAGTGGGGTTTGTTTTGGTTTAATCACCAGCAAAAAAAAAAGAGTTATTTCAGCTTCCCCTTCCACACCTTCCCACCCAACCCTATGTCCCTATACCCTATACCTATGTCCCTATAGCGCGACTGACGTGCCTTCCAGACCCGTGCTTTGGTGTTCTCCTGAGCAAACCTGCAGGGCTAAGCAGAGAAAGCAGGTACAGGCAGTATAGTCCACACTAGATACTGAGAAGTTCCTCCAACACAGGGGTTTCTCAAAGGGCTTTTGTTTGTTTGTTTGTTTATTGAAATAAAGGCACTACCAAACGCGTAAGTTGCAGACAGGAAAAGTGTGTGTCAAAAGTTCAGATTTAGATGATACAGTCAAAGAGTAAAAATAAAAAAGACTAATTTAGTAACCTTTCCAAATAGTTAGCAAAAAGCATAACAGGAGGCAGCAATTTTAAACTGAAGGGCTTTTGTTTAGATGAGATCTCAGGAAGAAATTCTTTGCTGTGAGGGTGGTGAGGCACTGGGCTGTGAGGGTGGTGAGGTTGCCCAGAGAAGCTGTGGCTGCCCCATCCCTGGAGGGGTTGAAGGCCAGGCTGGATGGGGCTTGGAGCAACCTGCTCTGGTGGGAGGTGTCCCTGCCCAGGTCAGGGGGTTGGAACTCCGTGATCTCTGAGGTCCCTTCCAACCCAAACCATTCCATGATTCTATAGTATAGCTACTCTGTACAAGAGAAACAGATTTCTTGAGAACTGAAATATGTCCTGTGACTTTTGAGAGCACTGTTGAGAGCTGAAGGTCTCTCTGGCTAGCTCTTCAAGCTGTGACTGGAAACAAAAATCTAGGTCTTCAAGACTGCATATCAAAGTATCTTTCTCGATTTGCAACTTCCTAAAAGGAAGGAATAAAATGGAAACCAGGGTGTAACACTCTCCTACAGCCCCAGTACAGACTAAGGCGGCAGGAAGAGTCCTTACTGGGAGAGAATAAGCAAAGATATTTGTGTTCTGGTAACTACACATCATCTGGAGTTGTCTGCCTCAACCATCTATTGGGAGATAAAGAATACAGTTCCCACAAGATGCACATGCAGACTAGCCTGCAGGCTTTCCTACAAACACTTAAAGTGTGGCTCTTCCCTCACTGGGACACTGGTTTGGGACTTCCATTCCAAAAACAGACAGCAATTCTCATGAAAATCTGAATTTCATGTTCTTAAAGACCTTGCTTCCCTGCCAAATTGGGTTCACACAAACTGATGGGTTCAAAACAAACCAGGGCAGAAAAGCCACCACAGTCCAGGCACTGAAGTTTGTTTCTTTAGCAAGCTTGCCTAAAACAGACAACCTGTCTGATCAGCTAGAAACATTTTCACCCCCTTGGGTGGGTTTCACCAGTGAGGCACAGAATCAAAGACCCAAAGCTCCGTAGCGCCTGCCCCAATGCTGTAGAGGAGATGAAGTGCTTCCTGCTTGCTGGTACTAGGAGCAAGGAAGCAGATGCTATGATGGAAAGGAGGAAACAAACTTGTAACCCATGATGGTACAAGTTTTCTCAAGTGATGACCAGAAAATGGATCCAAAACCACTGGAGTAGAACACCACGCAGTTGCTTTCCCACTCCTAAACATCTGCAGGTGCCCTTTCTCAGGCACTCCTAGCCAGATGCCTCATATTAGTTCACTTTCCTGGAAGCAAGCACACTCTTCCTTTGGGAGTAAGGAAATAAGGGACTGCTAGAGTTTCTGATTTCAGATGTTTCTCTTTGCTCTTGGCTTCAGCCACGTGCCATCGGCTTTCACAACCCACATGCACCCTCACAAGCCAGGATGGAGGCTAAAAGAGGCAGGAGCAGCAGCTCCGCCCTTTTCTTCCTCATCGTCTACAGCAGTAGGAATTCCTTCCCTTGGGAGGTTTGCCATCTCATTGCCAGANAGCAGCTCCGCCCTTTTCTTCCTCATAGTCTACAGCAGTACAGATTCCTTCCCTTTTCATTGCCAGGAGACCTTAAAGCCTAAGTGATCCTTATCCCTCCTTCATTTAGGCAGGCACCTCCAGCTCTTTGGGCCAGCAAAAGTCTAACTGACAACACCTGAAGAGATTTTTATGAATCACTTGAGGCCACTGAACCCAGCAAAGCCCACAGCAGATGTGCAACGATAGGAAAAGTAGTTTTAAGTAAGTACCAGACACTATGTATGGAAAACATACGTGCACACAAGCTTAGGTTGTCTTGAACTGAGCAATGAAAAGGTCAATACGTATGAGACTAACTGTAAACTGTTAAAAAGTGTTGGAGGGTGAGTAAATCAAGGAGTTCACTTTTGAGAGCTTGCTGTCTGCTCACTCACCACAGAGTTTATATTAAACCCACTTCACAGCCACTTTGGGCTTGAAAGAGAAGTTGTTATTTGTACAGAACGGGCCAAACCAATCAGCTGGGTTGTCTTCCTTCACAACACTTTGGAAGGAAGATGGAGGCACTTTAACCACAAAGACATTCCAATGGCCCCAAGTTTGTGGGAGCAACAGAATATAATCATCAACATAATACTTACAGTGAGTAATCAAACAATTTCTGCAGGTATTCCGAATACCTGATGCCTCCCAAAACCCACACTTGATTTTTACCCCAGACTGCTATAATATTACTTTCCCAGTATGAATGCACCAGGCTTCACTGCACAGTTGTTTCCACAGGCCTCTAATAATGGTCCATGTCTATCTGCAAGACTTTGAAGCCTTTTATTCCCAGCAGCACAAGGGACACAGCAAACATCTGTAGCAAGCAAAATCTGAACGTTCAGCTTTCCTCAGCATGTCAAGAGCTACTGCATGATCCAAACCTGGTTTATCTTAACATAAGGTGGGATTTGTAATTCACTTCAAGGAGTGTATTCAACTTACCCTGTAGGAGTCAATTGTACCCGTAGAAAATCCTGCAGCAAGAAGCCACCTCACTCCTACAACAGCAAGTGATCACTACAGAGGGGTTTCCTTCTGAAGCCTCTCTAGCTTGAGCCAGCACATCTCCAGAACCTCAAGGCAGAAGCACAGTTAGTCCACATACTTTTTGGATTTCAATTGTACTAAAAGAACATGAACTAAGGCAAACACGTAGCCAGATCTCTTCAGGAACCACCAATTAGTTCAGGAAGGCATTGACCTTACACGCAGAGCCAGCACAGCAAAGTACAAACAGTCCCCACTTGGTTCAACACCAGCTTGGTGGATCTTGATGAAAGCTTTTCAACCTAAACCCTCCCCTTATGCAGTATCTAATCAGAAGGACAGCTGTGGACAATTACTCCAGTTTCAAGGGGACATCTGGTTGCAGCTTCCTCACACCAGACATTTATCAGCCTTTTAAAAAGCTGATGGGAGACTGAAACCAAACTAATTATCAGCCAGGCAAGGTGAAATAAGCTGAATGCAATTTACACAAGTCATCTCAAAAAAACCCCACCCAACCCACATGTTAGTGAGAAATTAAACAAATGAACTGCAGAGTACACCGTGTCTTCTGTGTTGCTGCTCAGGTACATATCATTCTCAGTTCTCCATGGGAAAGAAACCCTAACTGATCAATTAAAAAAAAGCTTAATTTTTNGGTTCCACTTAAATATGAGGAAAAACTTCTTCACAGTGAGGGTGAGGGAACCCTGGCAGGGGCTGCCCAGGGAGGTTGTGGAGTCTCCTTCTCTGGAGACATTCCAAACTTGCCTGGACACGTTCCTGTGTGACCTGCTCTAGGTGTTCCTGCTCCGGCAGGGGCATTGGACTGGATGATCTTTCAAGGTCCCTTCCAATCTCTGATATTCTGTGATTCTGTGAAAACACCAGTTTTGATCTGCTCGTGGGAGCTCTGCAGAACAACCAAAGAGAGACTGAGGAGCAGGGCTTTATGTGGAAACAGGGACAGAAAAATAACCCAACCGCTTCTTTGACCAGCACATAACAGGAAGTAACCCAAAGCTTGATATGAAGGAAACCTGGTGTAGTGGGAGGTGTCCCTGCCCCATGCAGATGGTTGCAACTCGGTGGTATTTAAGGCCCCTTCCTTTGAACCCAAACCCTTCTATGACTCTGTGAAAGCGTAATGAATATCCATCCAGTTTACTTTAGGGTAAAGAGAAAATTAATCTTCCAATAACAACATAATGATGAGCTTTCAGGAGAAAAGTTGGCTCATAATAATAACAGTGTTGGTTCCAGTGAATTCTTCAAAGACAACAGCCTGTTTGTTTGTTTATAGTTAACCAGAGGACAGTAACTCATTAAGTTTCCAGAACCAGTGTTTGAACTATTCTATAAACCTGTCCAACTATTCTGCAGTATTTAATGGGTGGAAAGAACACCAGATTCATCAGCTGGTACAAGCTCTAAGACAGACATATCTGTATTGGTCCCATCTGGAGTACTGCGTCCAGTTCTGGGCTCCCCAGTTCAAGGACAGGGAACTGCTGGAGAGGGGACAACAGAGGACCACAAAGATGATGAGGGTCCTGGAGCAACTCTCCTACAAGGAAAAGTTGAGGGCCTTGGGTCTTTTTAGTCTGGAGAAGAGAAGGCTGAGGAGGAATCTGATGAACACCTATAAATACTTCAAGGGTGGATGTCAGGAGGATGGAGCCAGGCTTTCTTCAGTGGTGCCCAGTGACAGGACAAGAGGAAATGGGCACAAACTTGTACATAAGAAGTTCCATCTAAACATAAGGAGGAACTTCTTTCCTGTGAGGGTGGCAGAGCTCTGGCAGAGGCTGCCCAGAGAGGTGGTGGAGTCTCCATCTCTAGAGACATTCCAAACCCACCTGGACATGTTCCTGTGCAACCTGCTGTAGGAAGACCTGCTCTGTCAGGGGGTTGGACTAGGTGATCTCCAGAGGTCCCTTCCAACCTCAGATCATTCTGGGATTCTTTGATTCTGTAATCCTGTGTCTGGCTTTCACAGGCATCCTCTAGACCTTGTCCAGTACAAGACTGGTAGAGCCACTCTTTCATTAAGCTTGAAACACCTTTGATACAAGAGGTGATTTTATCACATCTAAGCAAGAACTTTTGTCCCTCAAAGTGCAAAGACTCACTGCTGTTGTTCAAAGGTTAGTGTGTTAAAGATTTTTTGAAATCTACGTTTTGCTGTTCAAAAAGCTGATTTTTTTTTAAGCAGTGTTTTAATATTCTTACTCTTGTACAACAACTTAGAAGAGGTTTTTTTCATCTTTTGGTTTTAAGTTTAAAACTGATCAGCGATCTCTCTAATCTTTGCGAGTGCAGTGTCAGGTACCGTCAATATTTGCTGAAAATCTTAGATTAATCTGATATTAAGCAAGGCTACAAATTAGATGAAAAGAATTTCTCTCTTGCTTTAATTGCTGGATGAAGTGACAGGGGAGCCTCAAATATCAATCGACTGAAAGCCCAAAACAACCAAAAAAGACCCCGCCTCACTTCCCCCTTGGTCAGAAATTGTTTTTTCTGCTCGTAATTCGGTGTTTGAGAGAGAGGGTGGGGAGCAGGCCAGGAGAGGTAACTTAAAGCAGATGTCCAGGAGCAAACCCTACGTACGTGTAGCCACACTGGTAGAACCAGCACCAAACAAACCAGTGCTGGACTGGTCTCAAGATTTCTGTTTCGTTTGAAGTAACCAACACTCGCTCTGTGTCTCTTTGTGCCAAAGCAAGAGTAAATACCGACCGTTCCAGTTCTGGTGTGCTATAAGGTACATGGCAGCTAAGTTCCTTTGTTCTCCTAGTGTTCTTTTGCCATCCAACGACTTGCACAGATAATAAAAACCAGCTGAGGTACCGAGTTCACTGGTTAAGGTTGAAAGTACAGAACGAACTGCCATCATACTTCAGAGATTCAGTGTTGATGACACCCGAAGCAGATATTTTGCATTTCCAACCCTTCAGAGAGTACAAGAACAGAGAGAGCAGTCTTGTGAAACCATTCTGAATTAGGGTTCTAGCAATGCCTATCAATCAAGAAAAGATAAGCTCTAAACCAAACTGAAAAATTAATTGGAGTTTTATTATGGTTGATGCATATTGGGTTTTATTAAGGAGTTGAAAGAATGATAACTACCACAGAGAAATCTAAATATGGTCTTCCCTGGGTAGGATTGGTGCTGTCAGAAGATGAAGCTCCTGCCAAAATGCATCTTTTAAAAATCTTTTTCTATTAGAGGTTACTACCAGAAAAGCAGAGTAAGACTGGCCATGCCCAGAAAGCACGACCACGGAAAGAACAGTATCACAGTCTTCATTTGCTGGAAGGTTTGTAGACAATGAAATGAAACCATCCCATTTATAAAAGTGGGATGTAAAAAAAAAAAAAGAAAAATCTGAAAGGTGGGTTTATCACAGTGGGAACTTAGTATTCAATAGCAAGATATTTCACAGACAAACCATGATTTGTATGTTGTGATGGTCTCCGTTAAGTGGGATGTACAGGGAACAAGCCTGTTTCAAGCCTGACAGTTCAAGCAGGGCGAACCATGTGCTTTGACCACGAAACATCATGACAGAAGGTTGGATTATCAGCTGACAGAAATCACTGTCATCCCATTAATTTCACTGAGCATTAAAGACTCAAGTGAAATACAGACCAGCACTCTAACCCTGCTTGAACTGTCACCCATTTATTTTTGCTACATGCAGGAAAAAGAGCAAACATTACCCCAGAGTTGGGTTGCAGAAGTTACTTGGAGGAAGAAATATTACTGTTTTATAGCATGTTCCTAACATACTGTTCTGTGGGAAGGTAGGAGAAGGATAGAAAACACTTTAAAAAAATAGAAAATTACTAGCAAAAAATCTATGAACTGAACAACAACACAGAGATTCCTTCATAAATGCACTTGGTTTGTCAACCATGAAAGGTTTACACATTCATATTAAAAGTTTGTAAAATGCTTTAACTAAAGTGTGGAAAATGGCTTTGACACAGTTTCTGTTAACCGTTCCCTTTCATTTCTACCTATCATAAGAACATATGTAACTTCTGCAATACATCCAGGTCAGGGATGCCACCTAGAGGGATCTGGACAGGCGTGAGAGGTTTGCCCATGCAAACCTCAGGAAGTTCAACCAGGCCAAGTGCAAGGCCCTGCACCTGGGTTGGGGAAATCCCAAACACAAATACAAGTTGGGCAGAGAACAGATTCGGAGCGGTCATGAGGAGAAGGATTAGGGGGTGTTGGTGGCTGAGAAGCTCAAGATGAGCTGGCAATGTGTGCACTGGCAGCCCAGAAAGCCAACTGCACCCTGGGCTGCTTCAAAAGTAGCGTGGCCTGCAGAGTGAAGGAGGTGACTCTGCTCCTCTGCTCTGCTCTGGGGTGACCACACCTGGAGCACTGTGTCCAGCTTTGGAGTCCTCAGCACAGAAAGGACACCGACCTGTTGGAACACTGTGTCCAGAGAAGGCCGCAAAGATGCTCAGAGGACTGGAGCACCAGGAGGCCACAAAGATGCTCAGAGGGGTGGAGCACCTCTGCTGTGAGGACAGGCTGAGAGGGTTGGGGTTGTTCAGCCTGGAGAAAAGAAGGCTCCAGGAAGACCTTAGAGCCCCTTCCAGTCCCTAAAGGGGCTACAGGAGAGATGTGGGGTTAACTCTTGATCAGGGAGGGGAGCCGTAGGACAAGGGGGAATGGTTTTAAAATGAAAGAGGGGAGATTTAGATGAGATCTCAGGAAGGAATTTTTTGCTGTGAGGGTGGTGAGGCTCTGGAACAGGTTGCCCAGAGAAGCTGTGGCTGCCCCATCCCTAGAGGTGTTGAAGGCCAGGCTGGATGGGGCTTGGAGCAACCTGGCCTAGTGGGGGGTGTCCCTGTTGGAAGTCAATGGTCTTTAAGGTCCCTCCCAATCTGAACCATGTTATGATTTGCCCCCAGAGCTATAAAACTGTCACCTACACCAGTGCAATTTTCTTTCAGGCAAGACTGCTTGAACAAGGCTGCATAGCTTTTTTTAAAAAAAAAAACAGAACAACTTCATTGAACTCCTCTAACTTTCACAATTTTGTTTCTATAACACAATCATTTTAATATATCACTATAAAAATGACAATTTATTTACCAAAAAAAAAATAGAGATTTGAGCTGGAAACTCTAAACTAATTTTACACAGTGCAAAGTGCAAAGATTGTGTCTTATGCTTACTTCTATCTGAGCTTAACGTAAGCACCTCGACCTTATGGTCAAGTCATATTGACTAAACTTCTTCAGATGGTTTTCCCCATTTTTTTTTGTATGTGACACTACAAAGTTAGGTTACATGGGGGGTAGAAGGATCTCAGCCAATTCCATATTGGCTGATTTTCCTTCAGATACCTACAATGCACAAAATTTTATCTTTTGACCAGAAATTTTTTCCCCTTTTCCACAGTTTTCTGCACTGACTACACATTTCTGAGGCTATTGTGGTATATTTTT
Source organism: Jacana jacana (assembly GCA_013400555.1). Lineage (NCBI taxonomy): Eukaryota > Metazoa > Chordata > Aves > Charadriiformes > Jacanidae > Jacana > Jacana jacana. Next base: position 67,231 of record VZTM01010409.1, on the reverse strand, counting down.
CTTTAGAAGCCTCTTTCTGTACCTGTGTTTTTTCACCTGTGCTTTGTTATACTATTCATAGAATCATAGAACGGTTTGGGTTGGAAGGGACCTTAAAGACCATCAAGTTCCAACCACCCTGCCATGGGCAGGGACACCTCCCACCAGACCAGGTTGCTCCAAGCCCCATCCAGCCTGGCCTTGAACCCCTCCAGGGATGGGGCAGCCACAGCTTCTCTGGGCAATCTCTTCCAGTGTCTCACCACCCTCACAGCAAAGAATTTATTTCTGGTATCTAAATAAATGTCAGGAGGATGGGGCCAGTCTTTTTTCAGTGGTGCCCAGTGAGAGGACAAGAGGTATTGGGCACAAACTTGTATATAAGAAGTTCCATCTCAACATGAGGAGGAACTTCTTTCTTGTGAGGGTGGCAGAGTCCTGGCAGAGGCTGCCCAGAGAGATGGTGGAGTCTCCATCTCTGGAGATATTCAGACCCCACCTGGACACGTTCCTGTTCAACCTGCTCTGGGTGACCCTGCTCTGGCAGGGGGTTGGACTAGATGATCTCCAGAGGTCCCTTCCAACCCCAGATCATTCTGTGATTCTGTTCTGCGCAGCCCAAACCCGGGTACGATGCTCCAGCAGCCAGTGGAGTGCCAGACTCGCAGGAAGAATCACTTCCCTCGGCTTTCTGTCCTTGTTCTTCTGCTCAGCCCAGCATGACATCCCTCACTGAATAACTTCTCCATATGAAGGGAATGCAGGATTTGCTGACTGTGCTGATTTTGCACCACATCTGTTCCACCAAGAAGCAATCAACCTGAAGCAGAGCCAAGTGGTGTCTCGGTCTTAACCTCTTGGTTATTGGCTCAGTTTAGCGTCATCCTATGGCTACCAGAAGCATTAAAGGTCAGCAGCAGTATAACGCTGCTCTGAGACAAGAGCTGACTAGATGCAGGATACAAACGTGCCTGCCAGTGTCAGCACACTGATTTATGAGTGCTGAAAAACCAGTAATTTGAATAAAAGTTCAGTTTGGAGCAGCAACCACTTACGGCCATCCGTAAAGGCTGGGTAGCAATAAGCACAGCAAGGCAGCCATGGGAATAGATGATTGGGAATTTCCTGTGGAAGTAGCACTTTTATTTGCCAGAGTAAGAATTCCCATTCAGCCACTATGGTATTGTTTGGAATTCAGAAGGTTTCCTGTACAGGTGCTGTTCCTGCTCCGGCAGGGGGATTGGACTAGATGATCTTTCAAGGTCCCTTCCAATCCCTGATGTGATTCTGTGAACTGCAGAAATGTTTGTGTGGCTAAACTGCACTCAAATATGTTCTGCCAATGACAGGAAATAATGATTTAAAAACCAGTGCAATGTACTGATGAAGACACATGGCTCCCTGGCCAGGAAGCAGTAAACTAAGAACTGAACCAGGACTTCACCACCGATTTGTCATGTAAGCACCGCTAAGTCATTCCTCAACGTGCACCTCTGGGTTCCTATCAGCTATTAGCTCCATTTACACACCTGACTGCCACGAACCTGTGGCTTCAAGCTGCAGCAGGGTAGGCTTAGGCTGGACATTAGGAAGTAATTCTTCACAGAAAGTGGTCAGACACTGGAATGGGCTGCCCAGGGAGGTGGTAGAGTCACCATCCCTGACTGTGTTTCATTTAGCTGTGGTGTTGGGGGATCTGGGGTAGGGGAGAACTTTGTAGAGTGGGGCTCATGGTTGGACTTGATGATCCCAAGGGTCTTTTCCAGCCTAAATAATTCTGTGATTGCAGAGCTGGACACAGTGCTCCAGGTGGGGTCCAGAGCAGAGCAGAGGAGCAGAATCCCACCCTGCATCACCCTGCTGGTCATGCTGCTTTTGATACATCCCCAGGATGCAGTTATCTTTCTGGGCTGAGAGCATGCACTGCCAGCTCATGTTGAGCTTCTCATCCACCAACACCCCCAAGTCCCTCTCCTCAGGGCTGGTCCATATGGTCCAGAGTGACATAAAGAGTAGCTCTGAAGCAGAAACCGTTGTCGTGATCACCAGCACAGTTCAGAAAACTAAAAATATGTGAGAACTCTGAAAATTGTCCATGAGGAACAGTTGAGTACATCACAGAAGAAGTTGAGTCATTCTGTGGAACAGCTGAAGGAACAAGAGCTCGTTGATATGCCACTGGAAAATATGTCTCAAATGCAGAGGAGCCACTGCCAATATTGTAATATTGTCGTAGCAACTGCAATTAGAGCAGAATAACATTTAAGAGCAGTTTAAGTCCTAAAAAGAAGTGAAGTGGTGCTGGTGCCTCTCTCTGGTCATCTGTTATGTATCAGGTGCTGTTTGATCACATTTTTCATAGATTCCAGGCTGATTTACACAGTGTAGAAACTTAACCCACAATATTTTAGATATCAATCATCACAGCTCCTCAACATGTATTTTAACATTATTTGATTTCCCAGTAGAGGAACAGACACATCCAGTGTATTTATAGATCTTCCAGTGCTGTCTAGTCTGGGAAATGAACCATCTATTCTAAAAATGTGTTTGGTTTGGTTGTATTTCCAAACCCATGACTAAAGCATTTTAAATACCTAACTAACAAATAAGCATTTTTTGGACATTTTCTCACAAAGACAACCTCTCCAAGTTGGGTAGCAACACAAAGTGATAGCATCAACAGCTGAAGGGCAAGAATAGACATGCAGATAAGAAATTAAAACTGCCCAAGTGTCACTTGCCATACTCTTCCACGTTCACCAGGGAGTATGGATTTTCATCAGTGATCTTGAATGAAGTCCCTGAGCCCACCCTCTTCATTACAGATAACAGTAAAGTTTTCAACATAAATTCCAAAAATAAAAGAATGAGCTCACATCTTCTTCTCTCATTTATTTTCTTTTTAAATAGCAAAGTCACCCGGTCCTTATTAAGCCTGGAAACACACATGAGCTGCAGTGTGGGCATCTCTGTCAGCTTTTACAGGGGTACTGAGGCTGGCTGGGATGGAGTTAATTTTCATCAGAGCAGCCTGTGTGGTGCTGTGATTTGCATTGCTGACCAAAGAAAGTGTTGATAACACACTAGCCTTTGAGCTGCTGCTGAGGAGTGCTTGCATAGCATCAAGGCTTTCTCCGTTCCTCACTCAATCCCCCAAAGAACAGGGGGGAGGTGGGCAAGCAGCCAGGAGGGGACACAGCCGGGACAGCAGACCCCAACTGAGCAAAGAGATACTTCTCACCAGATAGAATCATAGAATAGTTTGGGTTGGAAGTGACCTTTAAAGGTCATCTAGTGCAACCCCCCATAATGGCAAGATAACATCATGCTCAGCAACCAAACAGAGGGAGTTTTTCCAAGGGGACCGTTGCTCAGGGACCGGCTGGGCATCACTCTGTGTGACAAGTGGATGCTTGTGCATCACTTGTTTTCTTTTCTTTTCTTCTTTCCCCCTCGCTTCAGTTACTAAACTGTCTTTGTCTCAACACGTGTCTTGCCACCACGAGTTTCACAATATCTCATTTTACAGATTATTTTATTGTCCAGTGTATCCACCGATGGAAAAATTCCAAGTTGTACTTTACCAATTCAAGGGTGTTCTTCAGTTTCAAAACCCCCAGAGATTCAGTTCAATATTGAGCTTTTCCCCAACACTTCAGTCTGCAGAGGCCATCTTGCTACCTCTTGACCGTTCAGATATTTTAGGTGTGACATCATGCAACAGTGCTTTCCATCTGGAGCTGGAGGAATCAATGTCTCTTCTATGGATTTTAACTGCCCTTGTGTAGCCTTCAGGTCAGACAATGCCTGGAGACTAATGCTCTGACTTTGGGCATCCATGCAGTGTTGTCTCCACCTCAAAGAGGTACCACTGATTTTAAAGGGTACAGCAGATATGTAATTCATGACAGAGTAAGATGTAAGTTCAAAACCATTAATTTACAGTAAGATATTTTTTCTGCCTGTACAGCTCATCGGGCCAATTGTGTTCTTAAGCAAAGCAAAGACACACTGCTAATTCTGAAAGCATTCAAAACCCTTTTAGTATGTGTTTAAATCTTGAGGGGAAAAAAAAATCCAACAACAAAACAAGATAATATTTCTCTTGTGGAAAGCCTTGGTAGTCGTGGATGCAACAATTATTAAGAGTATGGCATCATGAGGTTGTGGTCTCCCTCCTCTCCGGTCCTTGCTTCTGACTCTACAGACATGGGATCTGCATTGGTTTCCTCTAGTTATTTTTCTGTTCTTTTGTCTTGCTCAATGTATGAGGCCGCACCTTGAGTCCTGGGTCCAGTTCTGGGCACCTCAACACAAGAGAGATCTGGAGGTGCTGCAGCAAGTGCAGAGGAGGGCAATGAAACCGTTGAAGGGCCTGGAGCATGAATCTTCCAAAGAGTGATTGAAGCAGCTGGGACTGTTTAGTTTGAGGAAGAGGAGGCTGAGGGGAGACCTCATCCCTCTCTACAACTGCTTGAAAGGACATTGGAGAGAGGTTGGTGCTGGTCTCTTCTCACGGGCAATTAGCGATAGAAGGAGAGGGAATGGGTGCAAGATGCAGCAGGGTAGGGTTAGGCTGGAATTTAGGAAAAAAATCTTCCCAGAGAGAGTGGTCAGAGCCTGGAATGGGCTGCCCATGGAGGCGGTGGAGTCACCATCCCTGACTGAATGTGTTTCAGAGTCGATGAGATGTGGTGTTGAGGGATCTGGTGTAGGTGAGAACTTTGTAGAGTGGGGCTGATGGTTGAACTTGATGATCACAAAGGTCCCTTCCAACCTGAATGATTCTATGATTCTATGTAGCTCTTCACATACAGAAACCATGATAAAAAAAATTCTGCCACTTCAACACATTCACCCGCAGATACTAATTTCTTTACTCACTTCAAATAAGAATGACTCAGAAAAACGATGTTTTTCTTCTGGAACACGTTCCATCCGTTATACTTGTGCTGCCAATAATGATTAGGATAATGATTTCTATCAACCGTCTGTAGCCTAAAGTGTATGTATCAAAGAACACAATACCCTGCTTTCACTTTTCTTTTTATCTGATTTTCATCAGGACTTCTTGTATTAACTCACTTATCCTTTAATGATAAAAATGTCACTTAATGTCCTTTACCTAGCTATTGAGGAAAAGGAGAAATAAGCATGTCCTACACAATTTACAATTCCTTTGGATTACTCATCTTCTCTTGGCAGAACTGCTCATCCTTCATGTGAAAAGCTTGGGTACGTCGGGTAGTTCCATGGGAGTGACACCATATAGAAGCTACTGATCTATTACTCATGCACAGGTTACAGTGAGTTAAAACTGCAATACTGGAAATATCAGGATAATATCAGGAAAATACAAAATTATCCAGATTTATTAACATAAAAGCCTTCAAATAAGTTATAAAAGTAAAATTCTCAGCTACAAGACTACTGCTACCTTTTTGGTCCAAAAAAAAATGAAAGGAAAACTTACCTTTTTTCTTCTTTCTTTTAATATGGTCATTAATTCTTTCACAATTTCAATCATTTCTTTGCAAAGATTTCAGAGAATCTTCTTCTTATTAAATGAGGCCATTTCAAGGGAAAAACTGCAGCAGTAGTTCACAGGATCCATGCACAGTTTTGTGCTGACCTCAAGTCCTGTGCAGTCCTCTTGTAACTAAAACAAAAACCAAAGCCACACCAGTCTGGAGCTAAATTCTTCCTTCTCTGCTTATGGTGTCTGGGAGCTGTCACATTTATGTCTTCAGTTCTGTCACCAATGGAATAAAAAAGAAAGAAAAACATGAATATTTCAAATGTTATTTAGGAGAGGTAACACTATGAGGAGAGATGCTGGGAGGTATGACATCAAATTAGTCTCCGGTCCATGTTGTCCTGGTTTGAGGTGGAAGAGAGCCAGCTTTGCTCAGTGAGAGAGGCTCTTATCCTTGTTGCCACGGCAACCAGGGTGAGTTGACCTCATTGGTTACCCCATGGAGGGGTCACACCTATGGGGAGGAGTGGACAGGTCAGGTGACCCAAACTGACCAATAGGGTGTTCCACCGCATCTGCCATGCTCAGTAGCACCCTAAGGGATGCAGATGGCTCAAGTTGGCTCCTCTTCAAGGGTTCTTTTTCAACAAGGAAGACTCTGCAAGATTGTTTACCTTTGATCCCTATTGGAGTGTTCTGGAATCTACTTCCCATTCCTACTGAGTCCAGTCTGGAACTTTCCCAGTGTCTGCTGGTAACATCTTCCTGGGGACTTGATATGGTTTTGTATATTTTTTTATATACTGTATCTCTTATTATTTTCTTTCATTATTGATATTTCATAAAAGTAGTTTTTCCCTGAATTCATAAATCTCTTTATCTCTCTTCTTCCTCTCCTTGAAGTGAGAGGTGGCGGGGAGCATCTGCTGTCTAGTCATTGGTCAGCTAGGCCTGGGCCGTGACACAGGGGTAGCTCATCATGCAGACCTCATCCATAGGACTTTGGACATTTGAGATACTGTAGGATTTCGTTGCAAGAAACCACCTGTGCTCATAGTTCCTACTGTCAAACAAAGAATGTTTGCATAAGAACTTGTTCCTGCTCTTTGAGATAAAGGCAAGGCCACACAGGTGGCATAATCGCCTGTACCTGGTGGGAGTCGCCTGCAATGAGCTGGCTGTGTCCATTCCGAAGCCAAAGGACTCCAGCAGAGCACCAGCCTGAAGGCAAAGCTCAGCAAAAACCAGCCCTGGGCCTCCTCAGTTTGGCTGTTCTGTGGGTCAGTCGTGGTCTTGTGGTCAGGATCACTATGCACACCCTTCAGCGTGTTTCCCCAAGAACATTTGCTCAGCTATTGCTGTAATTTTTTTTTTTCCATGGAGGAATAATATACTTTTGTGAGGGGTTTACCTTTCCCTCTGCAAGTTTAACATACCCATCCTGAAGGCTCCTGCTCTCTCAGGTTTGTACCCCTGCACACTGCACGTGCTCACGTCTGAACACCCATCCTTCTACGCTTCCCGACGCAAGACAAAATAGGGAGGGGGAGAACAACACTGTGTGAACATGGGCGAGATACATGTCTCTGTGTGCTTCACTGTGTATTTATACACAAGAACACGCAGACACACATATTTGAATGGGTCCTGGAGTCGAAGAGGACACAAGTTCAGCGGGACACGAAAGCACATCCCCGCAGGGAGGGAAAGAAACGACGTTGTTTCTCCATCTGCAAGTTGTGGCGTGTAGGATCTTTATCACCGCTGCTCTCAGGGCTGAGCGGGGCTCAAATCCAAGGATAAATTAAACCTTCTAATGCAGCAAAGTCTGAAAATAAGCAATAACCCAAATTAGAGTGCCTGCTGCGCAAGGCAGCCATGGCATGGTCAGTGGACAGACAGGAGCTGTCAGAAAGGCTAAGGTGAGGAACTTCTGGTAGGCATCTATCCATACCTCTTCTCACTGAAGGTGAGCTTCAAGCCTCACGTGTGACAAGTGGAGCAGGGCAGCTGCTACCACAGGAAAGAAAAGTGAGTGGGACACACAAAATACTTGTTGGGTCAGTGAAATGCTTAGGGGATCATTTGTCATTTTGGCTCAGGTCTTGGTTTAGTTTCCTTAGCTCATTAACTAGAAAGTCAACTTCTATTAGGGAAGACAAATTTCACTCCATTAATATGGAGAATTAAAATAATTCAGCCCCAAAAGCATGCTGAATTTTTATGGTGCATCAGGTGCATCCCGCATTTTCCTCACCACAACATTGCAAATCCGATGGACTATCCTCACAAGCACAGGTGATTTAATCACTGATTAATCAAGTGCTGCAATCAGAAACGCAGCAGACCAAGACTTTGGGTCTAAATGAGAAACTCGAATCAGTTTTAAATAGTTTGGTTGTTCCAGTGACTGCAGCAATATTTGAATTCATGAGGTTTTCAATAGGATGAGACCATCTGTGTAAAAAATGCCATTGCCCAAGTACAAAACTGTATGTACTGGAGGCACTTCTCAGTTGCCAAATTGATTTTGAGCCTTGAAACACCTCTTGGCTTCATTGTGATTATTGATTATCACTAATTTTCTCAGATTTTATTTCACTGTATTTGCTTTTTCCATTATTTTCTGGATTCATTCCCCTTCCTCATTTCTACAAATATACAGAACTCGTAGTTGTGAAAACCAGGAACCAACAGATGCCAATGTCAGAAGACAAAGTTCACCTAATATTACACCAAATATCATCATTTTTGCAGACTTCATTCAAGAGGGTTTTTTTTTCTTAATACCATACATGACCGAATCGGGGACCAACCTCCTTCTTTATTTGTTTTTTTTTGTGTTTGTTTGTCTGACTGTTCGGGTGCTGGTTGACGAAACCTGCAGTAAAATGCATCTGCCATTCCTCTTGCTGTGTACTGCCCTCTCGTGGAACTGTGTCAGAAAAGAAATCCAAAGCATTAAGATAAGAATATATATATACACACACCCACCAGATTGTTTTCTCAAACCCTATGAAGACTCTGTACATGCTTGAGTTCACCGGCAGAAGTAGGGAGGTGATTGTCCCCCTGTGCTCAGCACTGGTGAGGCCACCCCTTGAGTCTTGTGTCCAGTTCTGGGCACCTCAGCACAAGAGAGATCTGGAGGGGCTGGAGCAAGTGCAGAGGAGGGACACGGAGCTGGGGAAGGGCCTGGAGAATAAATCTTCTGAAGAGCGATTGAAGGAGCTGGGACTGCTTAGTTTGAGGAAGAGGGTGAGGGGAGACTCCCTACAACGACTTGAAAGGACATTGTAGAGAGGTTGGTGCTGGTCTCTTCTCAGAGCTAATTAGCAATAGAACAAGAGGGAATGGCTGCAAGCTGCAGCAGGGTAGGGTTAGGCTGGACATTAGGAAATAATTTTTCCCAGCAAGAGTGGTCAGAGCCTGGAATGGGCTGCCCAGGGAGGTGGTGGAGTCCCCATCCCTGACTGTGTTTCAAAGTTGTTTAGCTGTTGTGCTGAGGGATCTGGTGTAGGGGAGAACTTTGTAGAGTGGGGCTGATGGTTGGACTCAATGATCCCAAGGGTCTCTGCCAACCTGAATGATCCTATGGTTCTATGAATTCAAACACAGAAGTGGGTCCATGGAAATTCATACTTAGGCACATATTTAAGCATTTATAGAGCTGATTTCTAATTAAGCAGGGATAAAAATATTAACAACACTTGGTATTGTATATACTTTAAATTCAAATTATAGCTCCTCGCATCATCAGGGAATACCTAGTCATGTTTTTACATCAAAATATCTCGTAGATTGAAGCTTCATGATTTCAGCTACAAAACATAGTCTCTGTATCCATATAATTTAAAAAAACACGTCAATTAATGAAGACCTTAAGCAACTTCAGAATTAAGCCAACTATTTTAAAGTGAGAACAAAGTATACAGAGCTTTTTAATAGGCATTTATAAGCAATTTAAATAATGTATAACTCATGTAAGTTTATTATATTCATTTTTTATGCCAGCTGGTAAAACATCCAAATTTTGATTACCAGAAAGAACATTTATATGAGCCACACAAAAGAGAGTCACCTCAGTACAGTTGACGTATGGAGCAAGACGGGTCTGTAAATATTCTCCACATAAAAGCCTTTGAGTGTTGTTCACTCCATGTGAAAGTCACGGTTTCTCTACAATTCAACCTGCCCCCCAAAATCACCAATTCCCGACTTTTTTCTTTTTTTTCGATTTATCATTCAAATTAGGTAACTAATTTATCTCTGAATTTGGGGGTCAGTAGTTGGCTAAATATTTTTTAAGGGCAACATCAGCTGTACTCAAAGGGCTGCCACAGGAAGGGTGCTTCAGTCTCTAGCTGTAGGGCTAAATGCTTGTGTCAATAACCACATTCAGCCCAGTCCAAAAAAAACCCCACATTCCGTTCCACCTCCTTTCCCAATTAATTGATTTGCAACTAATTCTGAGAGTCATTAGGAAAAAGATCAGAAGCTCTTAATTAGCCTGGTTTACAACAGTGTGAGAAAACAAGCCCCGCCGCTGATCAAGGAACACAATGCACGCGTTGTTTCTGCCATATTTTAAATCAGAACTTTGGAACAGGGTAAATTGCTCTTTATTTCTCCCCTGTGTCCCACAATGCTCTCACAATGAGCAGATGGACATTCAAGAGGAAGATCCAATCCCGATAGTCTAGGATTTTAGTCTGTCTAGTCAACTGCATTATCACTGAAATCCCACCTTGACCAACAACTTTGATGGGAACTAGAATCAAGCTTGCATTGGAGAAGGACAGCTACATTTCATGGCCATCTCCAGACATGGTGAGGGATAACACAGTTGGGAGTTCAATGCTGTAGTGAAACTGAAGATTCAGCCCAAAGTCTGAATTCCAAGGGCAGAGCAAGGGTACAGGTTGCCCTGTACCAGCAGGATAACCTTCCTCCTGCTCCACCATAGCCCTCCTGCTCCCCAGTTGAGGCTGTGCCTCACTACGACTCCTGCTTCTCCTGCCTCCCAGGAACCAGAAAGCCCAGCGCTTTTCAATTGCTTCATTCAGGATTTAGCTTTTGTGGCATTGCCCCTTTTTAAGTACACATCGGGGAACAGATGGGTGCCTGTCTGTGCAACAGAATTCTTTATGGAGCAAGCTGCCAGATTTTATTATTTCCAGTTTACAAGAATGATTGTATACCTCTTATCAGCATCAGACACTGAAGCTAACCCTCAGGAGCAGCTGGAAGTAAATAGCTATAGATTTTAGAAGGGGTAGAAGAGGAATGTACTTGAGGGAATTTCAAATTCAATAGACGTCTATCTGAGCTTTCGGTTCTTTTATCTGGGCATCTTTTAGAGCCAACTGGGAGGGCTACAGAATGAGCACAGGGAAGTTTTCCCTCGCCAGCCCTCCAATCAAAATGAGCAGGTCAGCTTTAGAAAGGAGAGCGGCTCTTCTTGTTTCCCTTTGAGACTCACACTCGCGCATTGATGTGGTATTTTGGGTTGCGCCTATTCTCCGCTCTTCTGTGAGCGCAAGAGGACCAAAGCTTGAAAATACTGGTCTTTTTGTCTGATCTCTCTCACAGCAGTAAAATCAGAGCAAGGGCAGGATTCAGCAGAAGAAAGGGTCCATAAAGAGCTTTAGAGACTCGTGGATTCCACTGATTTCCATGGCAGTAGGAGAAAACAAGATCAGCCTTATTCCATTTCCTTCTACGGTGCGTTGCTTCCTTCCTGTGGTAGGTGGCACCAGCAGCACCTAGGATCAAGTTTGCCACTTTCTGTGTAAATTGTTGGGTTTCATTTTTTATAGCCTTGCCAAGTAGCAGTAGCTCACCCTTAGAGTTTTATTTTTTTTCCAGGCCAAGTATCATGTCAGCTTGAAATCTCGGGAGGAGGGAGAAGGAAAGGAAAGGAAGAGAGTTCAATACAAACAATGCAGCTGGGTCAGTAGAATTGGCTGAGGCTGGGTTTGCCTGTGTTTAAAAAAAAATATTAAAACAAACTTATTTCTTTTTTCTTAATAGTTTTAGCAATTATTTTTTTTTTCTTTGAGACCTACAGCCACGCAAGGAAATACTAAGTCTCACTAAAGAGAAACTATGGCAGGGAAAAAATAACTGCACGAGTGCCAGTAAGTCAGCCCCTATAAACAACAACCTGAGAAGTGAGGTGTCTTCAAAGGGGGTATTTCACAGACGGGGTGAAATGGGGATCAGAACAGCGTGTGACGTTGCCAGGAGTTTTGAGAAATGCAGGCAGTGACAAAAATCTTGAGAGCACTTTGCAGAGATGAGAGCTCCAAGCAATTTGGAAAGTGACAACCGAAAATAGTGGGAATAGTGCCCGAGCCGTTTTCTGTGAAGAGAAACAAGTGCATCAGAGAAATGAGGTCTACGGATTTACGGAGGCGATCTGCATTGCCAGCCCTGTCTTTCATGGCATAGACAGCTTTGCTCTGAAAAGCTCACTGGAAAGTTCTTTAGCAGCATTGTTAAATTGGCAAAAAAAAAAA
>VZTM01010409.1:34675-55165 GCA_013400555.1 Jacana jacana | reverse complement strand
AAAAATGGAAAAAAAAAAAAAAAAAAAAAAGGTTCATACTGACGGCTTTTGAAAGTCACATAAACCATCTAAGAGAGCTGCTGACAGGTTCACAGAACCACAGAATGGTTGAGGTTGCAAGTGACCTCTGCAGCTCAATGGGTCCAACCCCTCCCCACAAGTGGGGCTACCAAAAGACAGTTGCCCAGGACCATGTCCAGACAACTTTTGAGCATCTCCAAAGATGGCGACTCCACATCCTCTCTGGGCAACCTGTGCCAGTACTCCGTCACCCTCACAGTGAAAAAGTGTTTCCTGGTGTTCAGAGGGAACCTCCTGTGTTTCAGTTTGGGCCCATTGCCTCTGGTCACCACTGAAAAGAGCCTGGCTCTGTCCCCTTTGCACCCTCCCTTCAGGTATTTATATACATTGATGAGATCCCCCTGAGCTTTCTCTTCTCCAGGCTGGACAGTCCCAGCCCTCTCAGCCTTTCCTCATCGGAGAGATGCTCCAGCCCTTAATTATCTTCATTGTCGTTTGTTGGACTCTGTCCAGAATGCCGATGTCTCTCGTACTGAGGAGCCCAGAGCTGGGCACAGCACTCCAGCTGTGGCCTCACCAGCGCTGGGCAGAGGGACAGGATCATCTCCCTCCACCTGCTGGCAACACTCCTCTAATGCAGTCCAGGACATCCTCAGTGTTCTGTGCTGTGGGACCACATTGCTGCCTGATGGTCCACTTGGTACCCACCAGGACCCCAAGGGCCTTTTCTGTGGGTTATCTTCCTGGTTACACTTCTGCTATGGTCCCTCTCTTTCACTAACTGCTTCACTGCTTCTTTTCTTTCCTTTCCATTAACTGCAAGGCTTCTGGGATTTCCACGAGGTCTTCAAACAGAAAACAGAAAAATAACCATAGGTTGTCTGGGGAGGCACCAGTTTTCTAAAGCTGTTTTTTCAGAGAATAGAATCTTTAGATGAGCTCGTTTAACCCAAAGTGTAAGTTTTATGCATTAAAATACAGTAGGAGAAATTTAAATGTCACCTAAGTCAGAGTTCAGCAGCTGAAGAAGTGAGTGGTTTGAATTAGGATGTTGATTAGTGATCACGGTGGTAAAAACTGATGCTAAATTATTTAAAGGCTGTTTTTCACACTTTTCTGATCTTTTTTTCTGTGCATTTGGCATGAATCCTACTCAAAAGTCCCACATCCGAGTCACAGGTTTAGCTTTCGGCAGAGGTTCCCAAGGGAGGAGAAAGCACAAAAGCAGGAAGACAGGGTCCTGGCTGGAAGTGCAGCCCCACTGTGCTCCCCAGCACAGGGGCTGTCCTGCTGGCCATGTGTCCCTTCTGTGGCCCTGAGACCTGGTGCCAGTTCCAGGCCAATACCTCCATTACACAGCAGAGGGCCACCATGATGATCAGAGGGATGGAGCACCTCTCCTAAGAAGACTGGCTGAGGCAGTTGGAGGGAAGAGATGCCATCCAGGGGGACCTGGACAGGTGTGAGAAGTTGGCCTGTGTGAACCTCATGAAATTCAACCAAGCCAAGTGCAAGGTCCTGTCTGGGACATGGCAATCCCAGGCACAAATAAAAGTTGGGCAGAGAATGGATTGAGAGCAGCCCCAAGGAGAAGGACTTGGGGTGTTGGTGAATGAGAAGCTGAACATGAGTCAACAATATATGCTGGAAGCCCAGAAACCCAACCACATCCTGGGCTGTGTCAAAAGAAATGTGGCCACCAGGGTGAGGGAGGTGAATATGCCCCTCTGTCCTGCACTGGTGAGACCCCACCTGGAGACTGTCCAGCTCTGGAGTCCTCAACGCTAGAAAGACATGGACCTGTTGNCAACGCTAGAAAGACATGGACCTTTTGGAACAAGTACATTGGAGGGCCACAAAGATGATTAGAAGCCTGGAGCACCTCTGCTATGAGGACCAACAGAAAGGTGGGGTTGTTCAGTCTGGAGAACAGAAGGCTTCAAGAGAAGGCTTAGAGCCCCTTCCAGTCCCTAACGGGGCAAAAGCAGTGATTGAGAGGGACTCTTTGTCTGGGAGTATATCGATAGGATGAGGGGTAACAGCTTTAAATTGGAAGAGGGGAGATTTAGATGAAATCTCAGGAAGAAATTCTTTGCTGTGAGGGTGGTGAGACCCTGGAAGAGGTTGCCCAGAGAAGCTGTGGCTGCCCCATCCCCGGAGGGGTTCAAGGCCAGGCTGGATGGAGCTTGGAGCAACCTGGTCTGGTGGGAGGTGTCCCTGCCCAGGGCAGGGGGATTGGAACTGGATGATCTTTAAGGCCCCTTCCAACCCAAACCATTTAATGATTCTATGATTATCTGTTGCCCCAAAGAGCCCCATATCTCCCCAACTGCTGCTACAGCTTTGCTGCAAAGCAGTCCTCNTTGTGCTGAGGTGCCCAGAACTGGACACAAGTCTCAAGGTGTGGCCTCACCAGTGCTGAGTACAGGGGGACAATCACCTCCCTACTTCTGCTGGTCACACTATTCTTTATGCAAAGCTGTCCTTGTCTCCAGCTTTGCCCAGCCATGTAACACATTAGTCCTCCAAACTTAACTCAGCCACACTGGTCTGCACCCCACAAGTACACGGGGGAGTGTCAGCCACCCCATATGCATATCACTGAATAGAGATAGCTGAGTACAAGGAGACAGGTAATACTATGTATTTTTGACTAGTGTTGACATTTCATCTATAAATCTGGGGATTGGGGGAAAAAATGACAGTTCGGCTTCTGGTGAGAGAAAAAATATAATAGCTAATATTTATGTTCTTTAACATTTGGAGCAGGGTGCTCAAGCAGAACCTGGTGAGATAGAGAAATTCAAATTAAAAAACAGCACGATGTACATTTGCACATATTCTGTGGGGATTCAAATCCGATGCAACCAGAGGTATCAGTGATTCAGCACACAGTGTGAATTAAAAAGAGAACTTTGCCCAAAACACATAAATAAGGGTGTTTTTTCCCACAAGGAGCAGTGCCATTAAGTACATAGCCCAGCTTACTGTGCACACTCCCGGCGCTGAAGCCTACAAGGTCAGTGATTCAGCTCCACTGCCAGAAGTCTCTCTTTTGACAAGTCACCTTGTTCCCAGATGGTTAAGAAACAAGAGCATTGATGCTGTGTCAGAAATCTGTTGGGTTTGGGGTTTGTTTTTTCTCTCTCTTAATGTTCAGTCGAGTTAGAGCTACAGAAGAGCGTGTGAATGACAACCCTGGTGACTGTATTCCTTCCAGAATTCACAAAAAGGTTCAGCTTGAGCAAAACTGGCACCAACCTCCCAACACTGTCTTGTCAACAGCCATCAGCCCTGGTCTACAGTGACCTCTTCCAGCAGTGACCTTTGTTTAAACCCAGTTTAGGCAGTGGTTTCTGTGCTGGCCAAGACTTGCAATCCTCACAGCTTTGTTGATGTAACCAACTGAATTGAGGCCACCAGCATATTTCACAGAGTTCTCCAAAACTGAAGGGGACTTACAGGAGAGATGGGGAGGGACTCTTTGTCAGGCAGTGGAGCAATAAAGAAGGGGTAATGGTTTAAAATTGGAAGAGGGGAGATTTAGATTAGGTATCAGGAAGAAATTTTTTTCTGTGAGGGTGGTGAGACACTGGAAGAGGTTGCCCAGAGAAGCTGTGGCTGCCCCATCCCTGGAGGGGTTCAAGGCCAGGCTGGATGGGGCTTGGAGCAACCTGCTCTGGTGGGAGGTGTCCCTGCCCATGGCAAGGGGATAGAAGTGGATGATCTTCAATGTATCTTCCAACTCAAACTATTCCATAATTCTATGATTCTATGTAGGCTCTAAACAGGAAATTTGGGTTACTTAAGGAGGACTTTTACAGAAACTGTAGGCCTTGAAATGCTAACTGAAGAAATACCAGTGGTGTTCGAATGGGACCTACCACTTCTTTGAAACAACTCTTTTGACACAGTGAAACACCACAGTGTTTCTTAGCACCAGTTTAGTCTGTATAATCGGTTGCATCTATTTTTCAAACGGTCCTCCCACTGGAATTAAGGGATTTGCAGAGAAGATGTGAAATGCAATAACAGAGGAAGGTAGGAATGGAAGAGATTTTTCAGAGGTCACCAATGTGTTGTCCCCTTTGTAATCTTACCTTTGATGAAAAATGAGGGAGCAGGTTTCAGCTTTGGATGTGATGAAAAATCAGTTTGTTAAGCTGTTTAATGAGTTCAAAGGATGTGACAAAGAGAACAAGCTGACAAGCAGAGTGCTTGTCAGAAAGCAGAAGTTAAGCAGTCAATGTATAAGAGATCTGAGGAATGCACTTGTTGCATGAATAAAATAAACGAGAACCCAAATGAGGAAAAGTTGTTGAAATTGTGCCATTTGCCTTACAGTCTGGTACAGCCACGGAGAACACTGCAGTGACGTGACAAATTTCTGTTCCCCTATAGCCAGCCAGTTGTCCAGAGAGTTTGGATGAAATGCAGGGAGTGTTACCAGAAAGGATTATTAATTTGATCTGAAAGAAGGCTTTGTCTGAACAAACTCATGGTGATTCAAATAAGAGAAAAATCCCCTTCAGGCTGCTTCCAGTGAATTATAACCCAAATTATATATGAAGGCCAAGATTGCCTCTTTATAAGGAACCAGTTTAACTTGTTTCTCACTCTGTTATGCATGATGGGCTATCATTCCAGCTGCTCGACCACTACAGTATATCTGAACTCGCATATGTATGGGAAGAATTCTAAGCATAATGGAAATCATAGAATCACAGAATCATAGACAGTTAGAGTTGGAAGGGACCTTAAAGATCATCCAGTTCCAACCCCCTGCCATGGGTAGGGACACCTCCCACCAGACCAGGTTGCTCCAAGCCCCATCCAGCCTGGCCCTGAACCCCT
Source organism: Jacana jacana (assembly GCA_013400555.1). NCBI lineage: Eukaryota > Metazoa > Chordata > Aves > Charadriiformes > Jacanidae > Jacana > Jacana jacana. The sequence continues at coordinate 50,290 of VZTM01010409.1, read as the reverse complement.
CCAGGGATGGGGCAGCCACAGCTTCATGGCAGCCCAGTCCTTTAATGAGGGGGTTGGTGGGATGGGATGGGATGGGATGGGATGGGATGGGATGGGGAAGCCTTTCAAAACCTTCCCTCAGGCTGCTGCAACAACAGGCTGCCTCAAGACACCTCGAAGTTGGTGGAGAAGTTATCTACGCACATTTTGCTGACCAACTGTTAATATAATTCATATTACCCCCCAAATATACATGAAAATATGCCTGCTTATTTGATTGATCTTGCAGGGTCTCCTTAAACTGTTCTACAATCAGCTACAAACCTGCACCTTGTTTCAACACCAAACGTCCCAAAGGCCGAGAGCAAGGTTTTAGTGCACGTGTTGGAATCAGTGAAGACAGAAAAGATCTTTTTCTCATGTATAAAATATCTACATACCTACTCATATTGTGCTGAAGTGCTAAACACTGACAAAAAAAAAAACAAACAACCCACCATGATATTTGATAGTTTTGTCATGTCCAGTTTAAAGTTGCAGGAGCACGTGTGAGATGTAGGAGGTGCAACTGTTTTTACTTCTGACACTAGATGGCAGGAGATGGAAGGAAATTACTTCCCCTGGGTCAGAGTAGCCTGCTTAATAAATCAGTTTAAAAGACAAGTCCCTGCCGTTTTGAAAATTGGGTGATAAAACAAAATTGAAAGGTACAGTGAGGATTCTGAAATACAGCAGAACAGATTTTTATGTTTTTAAAGCTAAGATCTTCCCTGGAGAATGATTGTCTGTTCAAATACACGCATATAATCTCAGTAATTCGATGGAGTTCATCCTGGGTTAAAAAACGGTGGAACTGATTCTACAAATTTCAAACCTCAAAGAAAATTTCCCAGATGTGATTAGAAGCTGGTGGTGTAGTTAGAAACCAAATTCCATGTAAGAAAGTCATGAAACCTTAAAACTTAGAGTCCATGCTTGTTAGATAGACACATCAGGAGGAATCCTAACAGGACAAGCGGATTATTCCGTGATTTCCCACCCAGCATCATGTTGTCTGAGAGGGACAGAGATACTACAAGAGCCTGCCTACAGAACTGGTAGGTTCTTCAGCCTGCAAGGAACTACCTACAGCTGCTTTTGCTTTAGCACTGGCCTTGCAAATAGGCAGTGCCTTCTTGAGCTCTTCAAGCATGTGCGGCTGATGTGCTGCAGGAAAGCTGGAAAATGAGGAATATCAGGCATAGCTTGTGGGCAGGGGATTTTTTTTATGGGTTTATTTTTAAAAAAGGATAATTCTTGACATGATTGGCTCTACCTATCCACACACATTTAGTATGAAAGAGATCGTAGAGAAGGGGACGTGGCATTTTTACTGACGAGTTTTGGTGGCCAGAGTAGGTAGTTCCCAGTCAGCTGCCAAAAGGAGAACCTGAGGCTTGGTCTGTAATTATCTGTCTCATGCCACAAGCAGTCTGCACTATCTAGAAAGACAGTGTGTCTGCACAGCTACGTGGGGCTACGCTGCAAACACAGCACAGGGAGCTGTGGTGACATATGGTTCTACTGATTCCTTGCTTTTAACAACTTGGAGTGTCATCGAGTGCTTGGAAGGATACAAGACCCCAAAACACATCCTCACTTTTGCATTCATTAAGTGTTTTGTCACTCTGCTTCTTTACAAAGAACATGTTTTAGAGCATTTACTAGTGACATCTGTCACATAAGGCTGTAGTTAAAGTAAAACAGAATCAGTAAGACTAGCTGACACTGTTCTCTTTCCATTAAGTGCTCTCTTAAAATGGTATCACTATCCCTGTTTTCTAGACATTGAAACTTAGAATTATAGAATGGTTAGAGATGGAAGAACCTGAGGATCATCCAGTTCCAACCCCCCTGCCCTGGGCAGGGACACCTCCCACCAGACCAGGTTGCTCCAAGCCCCATCCAGCCTGGCCTTGAACCCCTCCAGGATGCGGCAGCCACAGCTTCTCTGGGCAACCTCTTCCCAGGTCTCACCACCCTCACAGCAAAGAATTTCTTCCTCAGATCTCACCTAATTCTCCCCTCTTCCAATTTAAAGCCGGTACCCCTTGTCCTGTCACTACACTTCCTGAACAGAGAGTCCCTCTCCAGCTCTCCTGTAGGCTCCCTTCAGATATTGGAAGGCCACTATAAGGTCCATGTATGAGGTCTCCCCAGAGCCTTCTCTTCCCCAGGCTGAACAAGCCCAGCTCTGTCAGCTGGTCTTCATAGGAGAGATGTTCCATCCTTCTGATCATCTTTGTGGCCCTTGGCTGGACCCATTCCAACAGTTCCGTGTCCTTTCTATGTTGAGGACTCCAGAACTGGGAAGCTTAAGCTTAAGCTTAAGCTGAGGATGATGATGTCAATGGTGCAGGGTCATCAGGTGGCTAGAAGCAAGGGCTAGTCAAAAAGTTAAGTCCCTCAGTCTCCTGGCCCTAGATTCTAACCACTGTCTTCCAACAGCAGTGTGAATACCCATAAATGGGTTTTGGGTTCTTCTGCAATCTCGACATTTTTGCTTTAAATATTGGTATTTTATATGTAGAGGGTAAGTAGGAAGTCAGCTATCCCCTGGTAGTGGAAATTGGGCTAGGCCCAGTTTCCTACTAAACCACCTCAGCTCATGCTCCCTTCCACAATTAACGTGGATCCTATCAAATACAAGATACTTATCTCAGATGTTATAAAATATCCACCTACAAACAGGAAAAGCAGCTCATACTGAACTGAAATCACCTGAAGGATTCTCTGTAGTTCATTGCTCCTCTGCTTATTGCACTGGTTGATTTTGGTGTGTAAGTAAATGCTTTCCAGGAGTGACTTCACATTTGGCCCCAAAACACAAATGAAAGTCCTATATAAAACTTAATACTCGTATGTCTGGAGCCTTGTTTGGATGGTTCCTATTCCTTTTCTAATAACCACCACTTTCTGTGTTCATCTGCCAGCTAGATCTCGGACTGTGAATTTGCACTTCATTGATATTGCATAGAGCTATTTTTGATTCTTGCTAATCAGAGCAGCAGGCGATATGAAATCATTCTCAAAAGTCTGAATATATTGCACCTATAAAGCAATCAACTCAGATCCCGGGGGGGTGACACACTTTGCGAACTAATGTCAAGCATACTTGGTTTAATTCCTTTGAGGTACTTTTTTTTTCACAAACCACACTGACTATCATTACTTCCACTCAAACCCTCAGATATTCTTTTCTAACTGCACCCTGTATAAACCACTCCTCGCTCTTTTCCTAGGACTTATGTCAGACCAACAAGTTTATGCTTACCTGAATCAGGTACTTGGCCTCTGCTATATATCGTATGGAACAGTAGTTGATTTCTCCAGAAACCTTTCAGAAATCCAATATTGATTTAAAATCACGAGGGACCGGGATACAGATTCTCTGGCCATGCTGATTAGTATTTTTTTAATCCCTTGGGAGATACTGTTTATGTTTCTCCGTGATTACTGCTGAAATGAGTTCCCGACTCTCCTGTGGCATAAGGATATAATGTTGCTTCTTGCTTCTTTTCAAATACGGAACAGATTTTCCTATTGAACGCTTCAGCTATTCCTGCATTATGATTAACAATTTATCCATTAAACACTGGCTTTTTGCCAGATTTACACCGTACCCAACGCATTTAAATCCTGTTGTTCTTAGTCCTGACAGCCATGATTTTTTCCCTGATGGCTTCAGGTCCTCTCATAATTCAAAATCTCTGAAGCGTAGGAAATGTGTGCCCGTTGCTATATATTTCTCATTTCTTCTTATCACATGTTGTTTTTTTTGTTATTGTTTAATTGCTGCATCTATTTCACTACTGAACCAGGATGGGCTTTCAGATGGTGCTGTCTTATTTCCTGGGAAATAGAAATTGTTGAATTGTGTCTTTGGACCATAAAATAACTTCTTCTCAAAGAACATTCAACTCAATATAGTTTTTATTTCCATATATTAGAGTGCTGTTTAGGAAATAACTTGACTTTTTCATTCAGCCTTTAACAAATCCCAACCAATGCCCTTCCTGGGCTTTGGTAACACGTTGATCTGTAAGTATTCAAGATCTCACAATTCCTTGGTAATCAATGTTCAAAGAGGTAATGGTGTATTTAATGTGAAACACCTTATTGTTATATTGGGTGGGAGTGTTGATCTGCTTGAGGACAGGGNAGCGAGTACAGAGGAGGGCAACGAAACTGGTGAAAGGCCTGGAGAATAAGGCTTATGAGGATCGATTGAGGGAGTTGGGGTTGTTTAGTTTGAGGAAGAGGAGGCTGAGGGGAGACCTCATCACTCTCTACAACTGCTTGAAAGGGCATTGGAGAGAGGTTGGTGTTGGTCTCTTCTCACGGGCAATGAGCGACAGGACAAGAGGGAATGGCTGCAAGCTGCAGCAGGGTAGGGTTAGGCTGGACATTAGGAAAAAATTTTTCACAGAGTGGTCAGTCAGTGGAATCAGCTGCCCAGGGAGGTGGTGGAGTCCCCATCCCTGACTGTGTTTAAGAGTAGATTAGATGGGGTGTTGAGGGATCTGGTGTAGGGGAGAACTTGTAGAGTGGGGCTGATGGTTGGACTTGATGATCCCAGGGGTCTCTTCCAACCTAAATGATTCTATGATTCTATGATTCTATATGTTTTTCACTCTCTCCGCCCTTACCACATGTGTTGAGAACAGTTTCTCTGCAGTAGGCTGTTCTTTTTTGAGGTGTTACAGAGGAATCCTGTATTACAGCTGTTCTGGAAAGGGGTGCCATCAATTACCTATACTTCTGGCAGGTAACTGAGAATATTGACAGAACGTGCCACTGTCTCTGAACTGCCCAATGGCATTTTGAGCACTGAAGACGCATGGAATGAAAGGACACATCATGGCACTTCTCTTGATCTGGATGGTAAGAATATATTCCAGTAGTGGGATGGTACAACCTTCAGATAGCTGTGTGGTAATTTCTTCTTGAGTATTGGCCTCTCCAGCTGTTAGAGAAAGCTCTAGATTATCAGCCTGAATCCTTGGATTTAATCCAGAGAAAACTGTCTCTGAGCTCAGAGATTTTCTCTATGGAAACAGTTTCCATGGTGCATGGATAGTCTAATTCTGACTATCAGATATATCAACCAATTTGACAAGCCTTGACCGAAGTACATACAGATTTATTTTCCATTTTCTTGGAAACGACAGTATTCCCAGCTGCAGTCACTTGTTTATTCCCAGACACAACGGCATCACAGCAAGTAAAATGGGATTCTGCCAAAATACTTCCATATTAATAAAGATGTTACTAGGACAGACTGCCCCTCACAGTTCATATGGATCTTCAAAACTAAGCTTTGCAATAAGAAAGGGCGGCAAACTAATTCATTCCGAGTGAGAATGTCCCACAGCTCTTCTTATGTGGTGTCTTAGAATAAGGAGAGTTTTCACTCAATGGAGCTGGAGCCCCGGTCCAAAAACGTTCATTGTCTGGTAAGTCAGGTGCATGTTGTGGGCAGGAAAGCAGGATACCAACTGGGCTGTGGGGGGGGGAAAAAACAGAAAGCAAAACCAACATGTAAAGTTTAGCAACACAATCGATTTGATAGTTGAATAATTGACTTGATAATTGGATCTGAATTGAGTTTTTTTCACCTGGAGAACTTATCTACTATACTTACTTGAGCTTCGTGTATACCTGGGTTAAATGTTATCATAAAGGATTATCTCCCTTCTACAGTCGTGCAGATTTGAAGGATGATATGAAAAACACTTTTAGCAGAGTTAGCAGAGAAACACATCACTTAAAGAGGTAACAAGTTGCCATCCACTGACTGACTACTCAGAGAAGTGAAAGACAGTTTAACAGGCTCCTAAGAGGTGAAGGTATCTTCTACTCTGCTTGGCTGCTACTGCTCAGTGTTTTCATGTGTTTACATTTGCAGACAGTAATGCAGCAGCTGAAAAACATTATTTTTTTAAATTGCTTACAGGTTTTTTCTTGATCCTCCAGCAGTGAAACAGCCTATTAAGAGTCAAGTACATTTTTACATTTGTGAGAGGAGAAGCGAGGTATCATTTGCTTATGCAGGGAAGTTTAATCAATCCAAGCAAAACTAAAATGAAAACAATTTGCATTCCTGTGTCCCAACCACTTATTATCATGCCTGAAATCACTATTTTTAAGAGAGCAACGAGTGATGAAGACTACCTGCTACCCACATTTACCGAATACCAGGTACTTCATGTAATGAAGAAAAAGAGATATGGCATTCAGATCACATACTATAAGGTGTAGCTTAGACATCACACTCAGATATCTCTCCCTACCAACAGCAAAGAGAAAAATCTAAAATGTCATCTAAAATGTTCTTTAACTGTATTGCGTGTCCTTCCTGCATGCTGTGTGAAACGGCATTATCAACAAGAATATCAGTTTATCAACAAGAATATCAGTTGAAAGCAACTCTTGGCCTGACCCAGAGGAAGATAATAATGAGCATCTTTAGCAATTTTTGGTTTCTTTCTGTTTTCTTACTTAGTAAAGAGTTAGAAACAGTTTCACAGGTTGTCCTCTGAAATTTTTGAATGGAAAGAGTATATAATAATTCGCTTTAAAGAAACTGCTCCCAAGAGATTGCTTCAGATAACTTTTTAGGCATATTCTCATCTTTCAGTGAACATTTCTGGATCTCACAACTTCCACCAGACAATGAAATGATGAAATTTTCATAACAACATTCTTTTCTGAACCAAAATTATGTAAAGTCAGCTCTTGTTCAGTCACTAGCAAGTTAATGGCCCTAAATTCAAGTAGAGTGTTAATCAGAAATATGGGGGGTTGAGTTCAGATAGTTTTTTCATCAGGGCATTTTCACATTTATGACTATGATGCAACTTCTGGTACCTGAAAGCTTCTGCCACCCTGCCCCTTCTGGTTTTGCCTCCTCTGATTTGAACTGCAAGCCTACGTTCTTGTTCACTGCTTCAGCTAGCGAGGTGGAGGAGAAAAACAACAGGTTGATGTCAGAGAGCATCAAAAGCTCTTCCCTGTGGGGCAGGAGCACCAGGGGCTCCCTGGGGTGGCAGGGGACTGCAGGGCAGATGGAGGTACTAGGGTAGCCCCAGGCATCAGGCACCCACCTCCCCGGGGAGAAAGACAGGCCCAGGCTGGGACATGGGCCCAAGGGTGGGTCTGGTTTGGTGGGTCCCATGGCAGGGCCTAGCTTGGTGGGGCCCATGGGCAGGCCTGGCACGGTGGGGCTCATGGCAAGGCCTAGCTTGGTGGGGCCCGTGGGCAGGCCTGGCATGGTGGGGCCCACAGGCGGTCCTGGCATGTTGGGGCCCATGGCTTGGTGGGCCCAGCTAGTGGGGCCCAGCTTGGTGGGGCCCACAGGTGGGCCTGGCACGTTGGGGCCCATGGCCAGGCAGGGCTATGGGGAGCTGGAGGCCTTGGGAAAAGGCTGACATGGGACCTGGAGCTCATATGGGGCCCGGGGCAGAGGGGAGCCCTGCAGACCCCAGCCCTGGGGCCTTCTCTGTTGTCCAACTGAAACAACTTCCTCCACGGCAGAGCTCCTGTGCTGGGTTTTTTACAGCTGGACAGACGGGTGGTGGTGTCTCACTGTAATGCCACCTGCTCATAAGACACAAGGATGTTTGCATTAAATATGCTTTTGGGGGCCCTCTTGCTTTTTCTCGTCTGTTCTCTTTTCTGACATATTTCACCAGATCTAGACTTTATTCCTTGGCTTTTTAACATCTCAGAACTGGAATGACAGAATCCCGTAATACCCATATTTCTCACCATTCACGTTTTCCAGTCTCTTCAGCATTTTTCAGTATTCAAGTTGCATAAAGCTCTGAAGTACATGATACTTAATTATATACAGTTTCAAGCTACTGAGGCATCCAAATTTGAAGGAGGACAATCAAAATATCATTCCAGGCACAGATGGTAAAATGACCTGATAATTTTCAGGCAATGTTAAGGGCGAGAAAGGGAGGAGGAGGAAAGACACTCTTGATGCCAGTGCAGCTGACAGATAAATTAACATCTCAGTAGTTTCTGTTTTACCTACCTCCAGTATGATATTCTGCGTAATGTTCCCTTTCCTCCTAGAAAATATAATGACAGTCCACTGCAGAACGTCTGCAGCTGGGAGTCGTTTATGGAGTCGCACATCACCCTATTGAACTGAATTCACTCTTTCCAAAACACCTTCTTCGTAATTTTCTATGTGCACAAATGGTAAATGCTAGTTGATATAAATGAAACCTCAGCACATGTCATCTTTTGTGCACAGTAGCTGCCAGACAGCAGTTATAAACACAGTTCATTGGTTCAGAATTCACAGCCATTTCTCATGGTGTTTCAAAATACTGTTATTATTTTTCCTCTTTTCTCAACATTATTAAAAAAAAACAATAGTGGGTATCAAATGATTGCAGATACCATGGCTATTAAAACTAGATGCTGAACATCATCCTTGATTGTGAATGTGCTGCTCTCCTTAGAGTAAAAGAAGTGAAACTATATCTAAGTTTGAGTGTGCTCTGAAAAGTTTGTCTCTGGTAAAGAGTATGTGTGCTTTTTAAATTAAAAATGTGATCTACTCAAATTCACTAATGGCATATGTTCCACTTGTTATTGTCAGGTGACCCAAATGACCATTCTATGATTCTGTGATTCAGAGAGGGATGGAGGAATGCATACTACAAGTTCAATGTGTTACTAGTTCCAAATCATTTGTACAGCAAGTAAATACACATGATTTGTGTAGGAGGTGCAAGAATATTTGAAATCACCCTTCTCATAATTTCCCAGTGTGAAATTTGCACTAGGACAGAAAAGTTAGAGAAACTGCTTGCGTAATGGAAGGCTGACTTTTCACTCACATGATAATCTTTTAGGTTCAGATATTGGCTGTTTTTTAAATGTTATTTCTCACCTCCCAACAGACAAGGTTGCTCCAAGCCCCATCCAGCCTGGCCTTGAACCCCTCCAGGGATGGGGCAGCCACAGCTTCTCTTGGCAACCTCTTCCAGTGCCTCACCAATTCATCAGGTAATGCAATACTGACATTTGATGTTATCTAACAGTACGGTTTCTAAGGACTCCTGGGGGGAGGTGGGTTGATCTGTTGATGGTTTGTCTGTCACACATCTCATTTCCTTCAGCTGCTTCTACAGCATACTCATATTTAAATGTCTCTAATTTCTACAAAAGAGAAAAGAATATTTAACCTATCCTTCTGGAGAGTGACTGAATAACAGCAGAACAGAAGGTCAAAATACTTTAAGTGAAAGAGTTCAATTCTTTCACTAAATTGAGCATTTAATAACAGTTCAGTGCCATGGACACAAGTGCAAATAAAATGGCTGTTATAGTAACTGAGTCCCTGGGATGCCTTCAGCATCCTCAAGTCAGCTGAGCCAGAGTGTACGGATTCTTAATTGCAGAACTCATGCCTTTTAAAGACACTTGTAACTCAGCTTAGAAAAATAATTATATCTGAATACCCTCCAAGGCAATGCTCAGCACTGGTTCATGGCTACAAAACTAGCTGATTGTTTATCCTTTCCTGTGCTGCCATGTCGTAGGCCACAGCGGGAGCAGGGGATGGTTACACCCTCCCTAGCTCCAAGTGGTCAGCAGACCCAGGAAGAAGGACCAGAGAGCTGTGTCAGCAGGCTGAGCAGGACCTTGAAGCAACTTAAATGAGATGGGAGTGGGGAGGGGAGTAGGGAAGAAGACACACTAAGTGTCTGGCCTCTGCAGTGGCCCTGGATTCCCACCTAAGTCACGTACCAACAGCAGCTCACCCCTGACAGTGCAAAGCTCAGCACATCCTGAATAATTGACCCTGGGCATGGATAAGTCCTCAGGCCATCAGCTCCTGACTACACAAAGTGGGTAGTTAAAGTTAACTCAGCCGTGGTACTCACGCATGCATTATTCTTCACTTTCATGTTCTTTTTAGACCCCAAACCTAATCTAGCAGAGAATCGGCAGGGCCACTTCCACCCTCCTTCATCCCCCTGAGGTCCCTGTGTGAGTTAAAAGCAATGGAGGCCGGATCTTGAATAGGAAATCGCACTCAATCAGCTTCAATCTTTTTAAACTAGTTACAGCAGTGCAAAATGCCAGCATGAACATGCTTATTCCAATTTATTATTAACCAGTCTGATTTAAGTTAGAACACTGTAAACCTTCTTTAAACTCCTGTTTCTGAACTGCTATGGCCCTAACAAACATACAGCAAGAATTGTTTTATTCATGTTAATGCAACTTAATCACTGAGGTAAGAGTTGGGACAGCTCAAAGGTGTAAAACAGGCTTATAAGAAACTATTTCCCTTTTTCTACTCTTGTGTGCAATTACAGGCTTCTCAATAAATGGCATGTTCTCAAGTGCAGGTAGTGAACGTCGGCTGCCTGCCCACTCGTTTTACAAGAAGCCTTTCTTGTTTTCATGCCATGTAGAATTGCCTCTGTTCCGGCAGCCTGTGTTCCTTGCAAAGTGTGGGATGCTGTGATTAACCCCACGTCTTGATTCATTAGGAGGGAATCCATACCTCAGCCTTCTCTCTCCTCTTCCTTCACAGGCTCTCATCACCTCCGGGTCCAAACTGCACACCAGAACCCCAGGGCTGGCAATTCCCCTCTTCAGTTCCAAGAGGGAGAGGAAAACAAATTTCCTTTCTTCCTCCCGAACCCTTTGCTTAGCTGGGTGCAGGTTTTATAGCCCCATCTTGTCAGGAAAGTAGGCTCACCACACACATAGCTTCCAGGCTCAACTACAGCGTTTTAATCCTTTCCTAGCTGCCAGCATGATGGAGTCCCAGCCCTCCCTCCGGTCTGCCCAGTTGCCTACCATGATTTAAACTGATGGACCAGACGGAGACCAAAGGATCTTTATACCCCTCACCATCCCTACCTCTTTTAAAGTAAATCTTTTTTTCATATTTTTGAGCTGTTTCTCTTGCCAGCTTCTCCACTGCTCTGAAGGTGTCTTTTTAAATTAATTTTTGCATTCATTTTAAACAGGCAGAAGTAATACACATCAACAGAGACAGCAATACCATTCTTGGAGTGTTTATTCCACATTCTGTTATTTATCTGTACGATTTGGTTTTGGTGCTTGAGCTCCCTTTTTCTTTCCTCATATTTTCCTGAGTGTGATTTTCAAGGAACGTTGCAGAAAGACAGGATTTAAGAGTGAAATCTGGAGCCGCAGAAGCCCATCATAAAATTCTCCCTAACTCCAGTGGAGCCAAGTTTTCCTCTTGAAAGCAAAAATTTTAGAGTAAGAGCCAAACTATTTTGCAAACAGCAGGCAATAGTTAAATTCTTCCTAACTCCAATGGAGCCAAGTTTTCATCTTGAAAGCAAGCAATTTAGAATAATAGCCAAACTATATTTTGCAAACATTTTGATGAATTGGTGTATCAGTTGGTGTATCAGGTGTAGCAAGGACACACAGTAAGAGAAGGGACCAAGAACAGCATGTGAAATAAATCTCCAATATAGAATCATAGAATGGTTAGAGTTGGAAGAACCTGAGGAGCATGGAGTTCCAACCTCTCTGCCCTGGGCAGGGACACCTCCCACCAGAGCAGGTTGCTCAAAGCCCCATCCAGCCTGGCCTTGAACCCCTCCAGGCATGGGGCAGCCACAGCTTCTCTGGGCAACCTCTTCCAGTGTCTCACCACCCTCACAGCAAAGAATTTCTTCCTGAAATCTCATCTAAATCCCCCCTTTTCCAATTTAAAGCTGTTACCCCTCATCCTATCGACATACTCCCAGACAAAGAGTCCCTCTCCAGCTCTCCTGTAGACTCCCTTCAGATACTGGAAGGCTGTTCTAAGGTCTCCCTGGAGCCTTCTCTTCTCCAGGCTGAACAACCCCAGCTATCATGCCCATGCCCTCGAGCAAACACCAGTTACTCAACTTTCAGGACAGCTGCTTTTATCTTTTAAATCACTTCTGAACATCCAGCAGAGCTTCTCTTAAATAGGTGGCTGGGAAGTCAAAGCTGCATTTATTACAAGGCTGAAGACTTGCAGAAAAGGGTTGGGGTTTTGCCTGTAGCAAACCTAAAGTGCTTCCAAGGAGAGATGTTGAAACACATCTGTGTGTAAGCACGCACGGATTTTAAGCAGGATATGTTGGGATGGGGAACGGGCAGCTCAAGGGAGAGCACACCAGTAACCAACCAGATGGGAATAATCCTGCCCTGGATCGAGTCTTTTCCATCTCCAGGTTCTACCACACCACCAGTGTCAGATTTGGTGCCAGCACCATTAAAGAAAAAGACAAAGGGAAACGCTTGCCTTTCAGCCACAGAATATGAAGTGTGTGTGGTTTAATACAGCCCTTTCTCAAAAAAGCTCCCCGTGTCTCGGAAACATTAACAGGGATTTACAGTAGTTCTCACACATGTTCGAATGTCAGCTGGTTTTATTTGTCTACAGCCCACTCCTTCTTTTTGGCTCCCAGGGAGGGGGAGAATCAGTCGGTTTCGAAGCACTTTTTGCTCATTTTTCTGAAAGTGGCCATAAAAGTATCAAAGGGGCTATCAATTTATTCCATATCGGCATCATATTTTTACCTTTTTCTTTCACAAGCACCCCATGTGTTTTCTATAAGCCACAATTACTTGCAACAAAATTCTCCCTGCTGTCTTTGCTATTCCCAGTTCTCCAGCGACTTACCGTTATGTGGGTCTTTCACCCTCACCGGTGTGAAAAGGAGAGAGCAAACCTTGCCCCAAGTTTTCAGAAAACAAAAACCAAACCCCAAACGCTGTTTTATTTTATTATAGCAGTCTCTCCCCTTCTTCCCACTGCTCAGGCCCAGGATTTTTGGCAAGACTGGTAACCTGAAATCCCACTTTCATGGTTCCTAATGGGCTGAGGATCGTAGGATCATGGAATTGTCTAGGTTGGAAGGGACCTTTAAGATCATCAAGTCCAACTGTCAACCTAGTTGGACTTGAGCTCAACCTAGCTCCGATTAACACCCCCCTCCATCACTAAACCACATCACTGACCACCATGTCAACCCCTAGTTTAAATACCTCCAGGGATGGTGCCTCAACCCCTTCCCTGGGCAGCCCATGCCAATGCGCAATAACCCTTTCCGGGTAAAAATTGTTCCCAATATCCAACCTGAACCTCCCCTGGCACAACTTGAGGCTGTTACCTCTTGTCCTGTTGCCTTTGACTTGTGAGAAGAGCCCAGCTCCTGCCTCTCTACACCTTTCATGAAGCTGTAGAGAGTGAAAAGGTCTCCCCTCAGCCTCCTTTTCTCCAGGAGCATGAGCTCCCTCAGCTGCTCCTCACAAGACTTGTTCTCCAGACCCCTCACCAGCTCCGTTGCCCTTCTCTGGACGTGCTCCANGGCCTGTGGCGCAGCACCCTGCGGGCCACGCCCCCCCCGCCGCACCCCTCTTCCAGTCCCCGCGGGGGGCTACTCGCCACCTCCCGGTTCTTGCCAGTCCTCCTCCGGCGCAGGGCGGCGGGGACGCGCACCCGGTGCGCACCCCCCATCCTCCCCCTCTCCCCAGCCCTCCCAAGCGGGCAGGCACCTCCCCGNTCTGCCCTGGGCAGGGACACCTCCCACCAGAGCAGGTTGCTCAAAGCCCCATCCAGCCTGGCCTTGAACCCCTCCAGGCATGGGGCAGCCACAGCTTCTCTGGGCAACCTCTTCCAGTGTCTCACCACCCTCACAGCAAAGAATTTCTTCCTGAAATCTCATCTAAATCCCCCCTTTTCCAATTTAAAGCTGTTACCCCTCATCCTATCGACATACTCCCAGACAAAGAGTCCCTCTCCAGCTCTCCTGTAGACTCCCTTCAGATACTGGAAGGCTGTTCTAAGGTCTCCCTGGAGCCTTCTCTTCTCCAGGCTGAACAACCCCAGCTATCATGCCCATGCCCTCGAGCAAACACCAGTTACTCAACTTTCAGGACAGCTGCTTTTATCTTTTAAATCACTTCTGAACATCCAGCAGAGCTTCTCTTAAATAGGTGGCTGGGAAGTCAAAGCTGCATTTATTACAAGGCTGAAGACTTGCAGAAAAGGGTTGGGGTTTTGCCTGTAGCAAACCTAAAGTGCTTCCAAGGAGAGATGTTGAAACACATCTGTGTGTAAGCACGCACGGATTTTAAGCAGGATATGTTGGGATGGGGAACGGGCAGCTCAAGGGAGAGCACACCAGTAACCAACCAGATGGGAATAATCCTGCCCTGGATCGAGTCTTTTCCATCTCCAGGTTCTACCACACCACCAGTGTCAGATTTGGTGCCAGCACCATTAAAGAAAAAGACAAAGGGAAACGCTTGCCTTTCAGCCACAGAATATGAAGTGTGTGTGGTTTAATACAGCCCTTTCTCAAAAAAGCTCCCCGTGTCTCGGAAACATTAACAGGGATTTACAGTAGTTCTCACACATGTTCGAATGTCAGCTGGTTTTATTTGTCTACAGCCCACTCCTTCTTTTTGGCTCCCAGGGAGGGGGAGAATCAGTCGGTTTCGAAGCACTTTTTGCTCATTTTTCTGAAAGTGGCCATAAAAGTATCAAAGGGGCTATCAATTTATTCCATATCGGCATCATATTTTTACCTTTTTCTTTCACAAGCACCCCATGTGTTTTCTATAAGCCACAATTACTTGCAACAAAATTCTCCCTGCTGTCTTTGCTATTCCCAGTTCTCCAGCGACTTACCGTTATGTGGGTCTTTCACCCTCACCGGTGTGAAAAGGAGAGAGCAAACCTTGCCCCAAGTTTTCAGAAAACAAAAACCAAACCCCAAACGCTGTTTTATTTTATTATAGCAGTCTCTCCCCTTCTTCCCACTGCTCAGGCCCAGGATTTTTGGCAAGACTGGTAACCTGAAATCCCACTTTCATGGTTCCTAATGGGCTGAGGATCGTAGGATCATGGAATTGTCTAGGTTGGAAGGGACCTTTAAGATCATCAAGTCCAACTGTCAACCTAGTTGGACTTGAGCTCAACCTAGCTCCGATTAACACCCCCCTCCATCACTAAACCACATCACTGACCACCATGTCAACCCCTAGTTTAAATACCTCCAGGGATGGTGCCTCAACCCCTTCCCTGGGCAGCCCATGCCAATGCGCAATAACCCTTTCCGGGTAAAAATTGTTCCCAATATCCAACCTGAACCTCCCCTGGCACAACTTGAGGCTGTTACCTCTTGTCCTGTTGCCTTTGACTTGTGAGAAGAGCCCAGCTCCTGCCTCTCTACACCTTTCATGAAGCTGTAGAGAGTGAAAAGGTCTCCCCTCAGCCTCCTTTTCTCCAGGAGCATGAGCTCCCTCAGCTCCTCCTCACAAGACTTGTTCTCCAGACCCCTCACCAGCTCCGTTGCCCTTCTCTGGACGTGCTCCAGCCCCTCAATGTCTTTTTTTGTGGTAAGGGGCCCAAAACTGGACAGATGATGATGGATCAATCCATCATCTGACTGGATTATGTGCTTCTGCCCTCTCATCAGACTAGACTCTTCTGCCCAAGTAGGAAAGTCTTCCCCTTCCCGATGCCCTTCGCTGCTCGTTACCCGGCCCTTGGCGCAGCAACCTGCAGGCGAGGCCCACCCCGCCGCACCCCTC
>VZTM01010409.1:15422-34184 GCA_013400555.1 Jacana jacana | reverse complement strand
GACGAGTGTATGGGGGGGGGGGGGGGGGGACGGACGGACGGACGGACGGACTTTTAGGGGCTTCGCCGTGCTCTGAAATGAATGAAAGTTTGTATTTTCCTTTGGGGAAAGTATTTAATGGAATGTAACGTTGTGTTTTTTTAAAAGTTAAGCCATGTGCAGTCTTACTAAATGCATAAAAAGCCCAACCAGTAAGGGAACTTGAGTAACCCTACTGTAAGCAAGTGAGGACTTTTACATGTAATGCAAAGTAGGCTCTTTTTTTCTTTTTTTTTTTTTTTTTTGTCATTTAAAGTTAAAATGTGTGTTGGAAAGACTGACCTAAGTGTCAGTGGTAAAACACGACCTGTTGTATCCTTGCTAGGCTTTGCCTCCGAAGCACGTGTTCTTCTTGCCTGGTTTAGAGGTTTTGAGTTTAGCGAGTATTTAACAAAACAGCAGCTGCAAAAGATTTGTGACAGAAATGCAAAGTCTCCCAGACGTAGGAGCATTAGAAACCAGTGGCATCTTTTCACCTACAGTATAAAATTCATTCAAACTGACCAGCGAATTCCTGAGGAGAACTGGAAGTAGCAGCTCAGTTATTCTTTTTATTCTATTAAAGTACCCGGGACAGACCTGTAAATTCCCCAACTAAAATGAAGCTTAAAAAAAACCCACCCACTCTCTGAGCTTTAAGGATTTGGTAATGTGATATGAAACCATTCACCCCTGAGTCACTATTAGTGACAGAAAGTAGTTCAACAATTGACAGCTGTTTCACCATCTCTCTTCAGTTCCTTGGGTCCCAGAATGGATCCGCAGCCTGAAACCAAATCGGCCACCCCAGTCAGGAAGTCAGGAGCCCTACTGGCAGTGCTGGAAAGGAACAGGACAGAAAGCTAAGCAGTTTGATAAAGCCAGGGGCCTGTCATACGTTTTTCCACAGCCCTTTGCACAGTCTTGGTCTCAGCAAGACCTCATCACTCTCTACAACTGCTTGAAAGGGCATTGTAGAGAGGTTGGTGCTGGTCTCTTCTCAGGTAATTAGCGATAGAACAAGAGGCAATGGCTTCAAGCTGCAGCAGGGTAGGGTTAGGCTGGACATTAGGAAAAAAAATCTTCCCAGCAAGAGTGGTCAGAGCCTGGAATGGGCTGCCCAGGGAGGTGGTAGAGTCCCCATCCCTGACTGTGTTTCAGAGTTGTTTAGCTGTGGCGTTGAGGGATCTGGTGTAGGGGAGAACTTTGTAGAGTGGGGCTAATGGTTGGACTCGATGATCCCAAGGGTCTCTTCCAACCTGAATGATTCTAGGATTCTATAAATAACAGATTCCCAGGTCTGGTATGTAACTATCAGTTGATCAGTTGATGAGATGTCAAAACGCACTTCCTACTGTCCTCTAGGTTGAAGTGAGATTATCAATCTATAATCAACTTGGTTAAAATGGGGGGGAAAAATTGCATGTAGATGCAAGTATTGTACCTCTCCTCATAACAATTTTGTTAAAGTTTTAAAAATCATTTTCTTGCTTAAGCATTTCACATGCCCTGGGTGGTTGCAATAGACCCAGGCAACCTTTCCCTGTCGATCCCTGCCCTAGAAGCTTTTGTGCAGGGTTTAGTCCAGAAAAATGAGACTTCTCGTCAGCTTCCAAAATTGGGGCAAGCACAACAAAAATCACTACTCGAAAAGAAATAAATACAATTAATAATGGCTAGAGCTCATTACAAAGACTCAATGGGCAATTGCAGTAGGGGGCCAAGACACATTTATAAGCCTTGCTGAAAATACGGTCACGTTTGTAACACAAACCAGAATGTGTACCACATGTGTAATGCAAACTGGAAAAATCACCTGATCTTTTCCCCACTCTACTAACCTTTTCCATTTCTACGATCCTGGCATTACTTGGGTGCAATAAAAGTTGATGAAACATTAGTTTGAAGCGGGATGGATGAAGGTTTCTCCAGAATTACAAATACATCTTGTCCTTCTGAGGCATTCTGCCATTAGCCCAGTGCCCTGGCAGGATCGTTTCAAATCCTCTGTTCCTAGGTTTAGGCTGGACACTAGGAAAAATTTCTTCCCAGAAAGAATGGTCAGACCCTGGACTGGGCTGCCCAGGGAGGTGGTGGAGTCACCATCCCTGACTGTGTTTCAGAGTGGTTTAGCTGTGGTGTTGGGGGATCTGGTGTAGGGGAAAACTTGTAGAGTAGGGCTGATGGTTGGACTCGATGATCCCAAAGGTCTCTTCAAACCTGAATGATTCTATGCTTCTATTGCGTCAGAGGATGTAGGGGATGTTACAGGAAAGGCGTGAATACAATTAGGGCAAAAGGATGAGAGGAAAGGAACTAAAAAAAAAAAAGGAAAAAAAAAAGGCAATGGAAAACATTTCTCATATTCCCATAAACTCAGGCCAGCGTTAGGAGGCACAGAGCTCTGGAGCTGAGGACTCTGACCCAAGACAAGTGATTGGTATTGCACATGTTTCTCCAAACTAACTTCTCCAAACTGTATTCAGAGCAGGCCAGGTGTGCCATATGGACACATCTTTAAGCAAATGCCTTCCAGATACCTTTGGGAAGTCAACAAATAGTTGGGAAGTCTCAGCAAAGAGGCAGCAGCTCCCATGGCCACTGAATTCCTGCAAAGACTCAAACACCTTGTACCTGCAGGAACTCAAGAGGAGTTTGGAGCTATTTCCTTTCCCTCTAAAAGACACTGCTCACCTCACAGCAAAGTCAAAATTATGGTCTCACACATTTGTCCTTCTCCCATTTGTGTGCTCTGCCCAAGGGTTCCAGGGGAGATAGGCCAAGGGTGGGTACACATCAGGGTTTGGAGACACTAGGTATGGTATATTGATGAGGATTTTCCAGGAGGCCTTACCAGAGGTTCAATCAGGGGTGACAAGGATAAACAAATGTATGGAACGGTTTAAGTGCCTGAAATATGAGATGTCTCCAAGCTTGGAGTGACATGGAGGTGGTGGGTAGAGATCTGCTGTTGACTGCTTCTTCCGCTTACAGGAACTAGGAGATGTAAAACAAATCTAGTAGGAACAGGGTTAAAAAGAGACTTCTTCACCCCACAGGTGTGAGACCTGTGGAAATCCTTGCTGAAGGATGTGAAATGTTTATAGGGATTCAAGGGAGCTTGACAGGTCCATGAAAGGGAGAGTTAACGCGCTCCTGAAATGACATCCAGCACAGGAGAAGGCTGTGTTGAAAGTAACTGTAGGTTGGAAGAGTACTTAGTGGTAATAAACACTTTTGGCTTGTTGTTACTCTTCAGAGAACCACAGAATCAGATGGGATTGGAAGGGACCTCTAGAGATTATCTAGTCCAACCCTCCAATCTGTGGAGATGGTAGCAGAAGAGGACTTCCTTGGGTAGTTGTCTTTTGGGAGTTTCCCAGAGTAGGATACTGGAGCAGGTGGACTTTTTGTGGGTTTTTTTAAGCAAATGCAGCAATCTTCCTACTCAGGAATCCTGTGAAGAAGGAAGTGGATTCCCATTAGCAATCTTTTTACTCCAGATCATCTACCTCCACCTGTAGACAGCAGTTGGGCATTTCCTCCATTTTCTACCTGACTTTTGTTCTTCCAGAGCCTTTTCAGAAGTGTGCCTCATCTCACCTCTGCTCTCACCACAAATAACCAAATGCAGGCAAAGGATGGAAAAACTTGGCCAGTTGTTCTCTTAAGTTTTATGCTGGAGGTTTTGGAGTCTTTTTAAATATTGGATTGAGATGTTAACTCCTCCAAAATGTTACTCTTCTGTGGGCTGCAGTGCTGCAGATTATGGTCATTTTTCTTGGTCAGGTGAAGGCTATGATGCATTCTTAGATTATTGTGGAGCAACTGTGTAAAATAATGTGGGAGTGATGTTGAGGTGGATAACAAGGAAACTGAAAACAGTAAGGCAAGGTGTCCCTGCCCATGGCAGGGGGTTGGAACTTGGTGATCTTTAAGGTCCCTTCCAACTCTAACCATTCTACGAGTCTATGAAATGTTCTGGAATCCAAGATAGAACTACCGGGACATCACATCCTGAGAACTGCATAAGCCAGCTGCTCACTCAGATAACCACAGATATCAAATCTGAAAGCACTCAGCAAATTTCAAGTATTTTAATGCCCATTAATATCCCCGCATACCATAGCTGAGGGCTGCTGATCCCACAATACCTCACACACAATAGTTGGCAATTTCTCTGTCTCATGGAAAAAACACATGGGAGGGAGACGAAAGCGAGTTGCTGAGGGAGCTGGGAAGCAGAAAGCAACTCCTTCCATCCTTCCATACTGTTCCCCTCTGCAGGTTTTTTTGCAAATGGTTTAATGGGGGACCGAAAGATCTGCTTGGCTGTATAAAAAACCACGTGCTTTCTCTCTGCTGCTCAGCTCTCCTTCCCCCCTCCGCCCCCAAATCTAAGTGAAATGTCATACACACAGTTGGCAAAAATAATTGAAACCAAAAGCACGCCATCAGCGTTGGATTGAAGTCAGTGGTGTTCATTCAGGTGAAAACCAGGCTTCGTGCTTCCCTGGATGGTGTCAGGGAGCTTCTAAAAGGTGCAAAGCGATGAGCTCCGGAGCATCACGCACAAGCAACTGCAGGCATCCGCTTTTCAAATAACCAATAATCCTGTAATCAAAGCACCACTGGTTCCTAAAAAGAGCACAGATCCGTGAAATGCAGAACTCTGGGACCTCATTACCCGTTCCTGTCCCAACACCACAACTCTGACTTCGTGCTTTCTCATCACCTGATATTTATGTTCTCCTAGAGGGGAAAAAAAAATTACTGCCAAGTTTTGATGCTTTTCCTCATCTAAGTCCAGGCATATTAAATTTACTTCTTGAAGCCTCTCTGCCCTCCTCATTATAAATAAGAAATATGAAGTGTTTCAGTTGCTCATTCTTTCCCTTTTTTACTTTTTTTTTAAACTAATTAGAACAGCAGTGCACATCTCCGTGGCACAGGCAAGGAGGCTCCCAGTTCATGATGGCTGTCTAAACTGATCTCCAGGTTCATGTCCCCGTGTGAACCTAGGGTCCAGCTTGGGACGCCACTGGATGGTGTTCTGGTTCCCATCTGGCCTCCGTGGGTGGAAGAGAGGGGCAGAGAGCAGAGGGAGTAAGGGGAGACATCAGGAAATCACGGCACAGGCAAAGCTTGCACCCGTGTTTGGTAGCTCTGAACATTTTCTAGGTTGTCAGGAGGATGGAGCCAGGCTCTTCTCAGTGACATCCAATGACAGGACAAGGGGCAATGGGTGCAAGCTGGAACAGAGGAGGTTCCACTTCAATATGAGAAAAAACTTCTTCATGATGAGGGTGAGGGAACACTGGCAGGGGCTGCCCAGGGAGGTTGTGGAGTCTCCTTCTCTAGAGACATCCCCCACCCGCCTGGAGGTGTTCCTGTGTGACCTGCTCTGGGTGTTCCTGCTCCAGCAGGGGATTGGACTGGAGGAGCTTTCAAGGTCCCTTCCAATCCCTGGTATTCTGTGATTCCTACATTAGATGTAATTAGATGCAACCCATGGTCTTCCAGTAAGAATGATTCTTTAGGAAGTGTGAACCCAATTCCAGTAAATATTTACGCTCTCCTCATATTTTAAAAAGCATCTAAGTTACAAAGGGGAGTGTAGTATGTTATTACAGAAAATTCATGTTCAGGCTTGGTTTTGAGTTCAGTCTGTTCTGCCAAGAAATAGGATACACTTCAGGTGTACTAAGAAAAGAATACTTATAATAAATAAATAAATAGATAAATAAATAAATAAGATAGTTCAAATATAAAAGCCATCTCGACTCTCAGTCTGACACATCCACTTCGAATGCACCAGCTTCCACTATCTCATGGAAATAAGAAGGCGAGGAAATACGGAAATAGAGCTTTTCCTAGAGCTTCTGGTAGTAGTTGCAGTGATCTCCGAAGCTCCCACTTCTACACCATACCCACCTCCAGCTGCTGCTGCTGGGAATTCACTCCCCCAGAGCCACTCATGGCCTTCTTACAACCACATTGTCAGCTCTCAACGTTTTGTACACGACCTTTACAAAGACTTCATAGGGGTCAAAACCACGACTCTGCTTTTCCTGAAGACATTGCTGATAATTTGTAAGGTACTCTGGTTCCTACACTGCACGATAAACAGCATCCCAGGGTCTCTATTCACAACAATAAGCAGCTTTGGTTGTGAAATGAGAACCCAAAGTTCTAACTGTACCTTAGGCCGCTCCGAAAACCCCGCTGCAGGCAAAACTCCTTGCAGAATCTTAGCTGGTTCTCAGGTTTTCAGGAAGAGGCCTACAGTCAGCAAATTGCTGGAGACATTTTTAAGCCCAATCCTAATTTCTTTCCTGTCAATGTCTGATTTAAAGGCTTTGTTTTGCATGGCTGAGTGCAGAGGTGTGGTTCTGGTTTGATAGCGGTGTTGCAGCAAAACCTGCGTGGATTCTAAGGGTGCTGCTAGTTGACACCTTGGTGTATCAGAGCAGAATAAATAATGGGATTGACAAGGATTGACAAGGATTATCAGAAAAGCAGCTGCAAAAAAAACCTCTAAAACTGCTTTTTGTGCAAGGCACCTGAGGGCAGATGAGCCAAAGTAGTCTGAATTGAGAAGATATTCAGACCAACAAATGGATGGGGACAATAAATCCCCCTTTTTTCCTTATAATTTGCATCTTTTGAGCTTGCCAAATGAAAGGGAAGGCCAAGGACCTCACTGCTTTCTTGGGAAACTAAAAGCCAGGCCTTGCACACCACGAAGGAGGAGCAAGGACACCTGGTCTCTGGGGTAGGAGGGAGCACAAACCCATTCTCTCTGCCTCTGTGCTCTGTGCAGGCCAAATGTTCTGGAGAACAAGGTTCTGCTGAGCCCCCTCTTCTCCTGAGGAACTTGTGGGACTTGGAAGTGTGCTTCTTGTGCAGGCAAGCCAAATGCATCCCGGGTTGCATGAAAAAGCAGCATGGCCAGCAGATGGAGGGAGGTGATTCTACTCCTCTACTCTGCTATCTTGGGACCCCACCTGGACCCCACTCTGGGGCCCTCAACATAAGAAGGACATGGACCTGTTGCAGCAGGTCCAGAGGAGGGCCATGAAGATGCTCAGAGGGCATGAGCACCTCTCCTATGAGGACAGGCTGAGAGAGTTGGGGGTTTTCAACCTGGAGAAGAGAAGGTGCCAGGGAGACCATATAGCCCCTTCCAGTACCTGAAGGGGGCTACAGGAGAGATGGGGAGGAACTGTTTGCAAGGGCATGTAGCAGTAGGATGAGGGGCAATGGATTTAAACTAGAGCAGGGTAGGTTTAGATTAGACATTAGGAAGCAGTTCTTTACAACGAGGGTGGTGAGACACTGGAACAGGTTGCCCGGAGAGGTGATGGAGGCCCCAGCCCTGGAGACATTTGAGGTCAGGCTTGATGAGGCTCTGAGCAATCTGATCTAGTTAGAGATGTCCCTGCTCACTGCTGGGAGATTGGCCTAGGTGACCTTCAAAGGTCCCTTCCAACCCAAGACACAGGAGAGGCAGGACCTTGAAAATGAGTTTGTAGAGTGTCTATTACAGTAAGGTTATTCTCAGAAAAACTTACTGCTTCTTATATTGTGCCATGTTCCAAATACCTTCAGGAGAATGAGAAGAACCATACAGTTTGCAGCACCTCATGGTTGGCTTGGAGAGAGACGAAAGAGGCTCGTTTTACTTTTAATTTAGATTTTTGTGTTGCATTGGGATAATAACTCATGATTACAGTATCCTACAGGTTTAAAAACCTCAGGTAAGCTGCGTAAAAGGTGGTGCATCTTAAATACAAAATGACACAAGCACTTGGTAGACCAGAAGAGGGTTTGGGGTTATTTTGAGGGGCAGGTCTAACACACGTGGGGAAATTAGAGTCTGCAGATGGATTTAAAATGTGAATTTGGGGGCCATTTTAATTTTTTTTCCTCCCAAAGCACTGAAGGTGTTTACTGAGTTGAAATAAATGAGCAGACGGATGCACTGAAGCCGGGCATTGGATAATAGAAAGAGAATATAGGACCCTGAAATCAAGTCAAGCCTTGAGGACAGATGTGAGGAATGGCTTTAGTGAGCCTGATGAAAAACCGGTGCCCCCTTTGAATTACCCCACCGTGCTCCTACCAAGATTACCACCAGATGCTACTCTAAGGCTGCAGTGCAGGGGTACTGCCAGGCCCCGCTGACCCCCACTAACCACCAGCTGCTGCCAGGGCAGGCGGCTGTGCTCCAGCTGCTCCAGATGTGCAGCCTCTGCTCAGGGACTGGCACTCGTCTGCCTATGGAAAGCCAATTCTAAGAGAAAAGAGAGCAGAAAAGCACGTCCCCGTACACACACACCCCTGGTTTTTTTTCCCTCCACTTTCTTCAGCCTGGAGAAGAGAAGGCTCCCAAGAGACCTTAGAGCCCCTTCCAGTCCCTTGAAGAGGCTATAGGAGAGATGGGGAGAGACTCTTTATCAGGGAGTGGAGTCATAGGATGAGATCTCAGGCAGAAATTCTTTGCTGTGAGGGTGGTGAGATGCTGGAAGAGGTTTCCCAGGGAAGCTGTGACTGCCTCATTCCTGGAGGGGTTCAAGGCCAGGCTGGATGGGGCTTGGAGCAATGTGGTCTGGCGGGAGGTGTCCCTGCCCATGGCAGGGGGATTGTAACTGAATGATCTCCAAGGTCCCTTCCAACTCTAACCATTCTATGATTCTATGATTTCAGCATCTCAGGCTGTGATCTGGCTGCTGCAGAACCTCCAGGGCATTAGTGTTGAAGCAAGGAAGGGGTGAGAGTGGGGCTGGTTTTTCAGTACCTGCCTGCATACCTCAAGCTTCTCAGTCTCCCTCTGGAGGGAGGCACATACGCACTGAAGGCAGTTGTCTGATACCAGGTTGTTCCAGGTGTGAACTACAAGGAGCAGGACACCGTGGTTTTACCTTGGCAGAACTTGGCTGCCTGAGCAGTCCTGACTGCCAGGTTCTTCTCCAGACCTGTGTCAATGGAGCAATCCCAAAAGAGCATTTCAGGATCAAAGAGAGAATAGTGGGATGGTTATTTTCAAATAAGCACCTTCCAGAAAATGCAAAACTGAAGAAAAAGTTAATCTTGGTACTAGCAGCCATCGCACATGGGTTGTAGGTCCTGCTTTATGTAACAGAAAGGAGTGACGTGATAGCGCCTACAGAAATAACCTCTGTATTTGTTAAATGGGTTGATATTAAGCAGATAATAACTGTATTTGTCAAGGAAACAAGGGAAGACATTTAAATGAGAACATTTCATTAAGAGCCGTGCCTTTTTTTGTCACAGCGCAGCTTCAGCGGGGAAATAAACCTTGTGTTCACTCGAACTGAATAGGACAAGAAGCCAAGAACATCTTCTGCCTAAAATTTAACAACAAATAACACGAATCACCATGAAAGCACACTGCCAGGCCTGGGCTAATAAGCTGAGTGCCTCAGCAGGATGAACCCGTGTTCTTTGCCAGCAGCACGGGGTGTAAACACACCCAGCGGCACAAGGACAGCACGTCGCGTCCTTGTCCCCCTCCGCTATCAACAGGCTGGGTCCCTGAGACACCTGCCTGTGGGAGGGACAGCGCTTAAAATATACGTGGGAATCGTCGACAGAACATAAAGTCGAAGCTATTTGCTTTCTGTGTGCAAAAATAAGCAGTTTCACCTTCAAGTCTCTTCAGCTGAGGCTCTTTTGTTTTGCTTTTGCCAACAGCAGTCTCAGGTTTGATACTGTCTTAGAATCATGGCCTATTCAAAAACAGCTCCCGAGGAAATAAAAGCATTGGATTATAGAAAATAAAAGCTTTTATATCCACTATCCTGTGCAACCTGCTCTAGGAGGACCCGCTTTGGCTGGGGGGTTAGACTAGATGATCTCCATAGGTCCCTTCCAACCCCAGATCATTCTGTGACTCTGTGATTCTATCCAACAGCATAAAAATAATTTCTGATATGTTTTCTGAGGCCTAACTTAGAGTAGTAACTGCAGGGAAATATGTAATCATGCCAGTTCTGGTGCTTACTGCAAGAGTTGTTTCTGTTTAACACTAAGTAAACCTGAGGGAGAGTAGGGGTTTCTCCCTTTCAAGCAGGTGCAAGGAGTGGGAATCAGAGGAACCCAGGGTTCTTCTGTTCAGCAGAAGGGTGACCACATCTTGTGAGGAACCCTGTCTGCTTGGCATGGGCTACGCCATGACTGAGCGGGTTGGGTGTATTTTATCCCTCAGAGGCTCCAGGCAAAGAAACATCACCCAGTCAACATAGAATCATAGAATGGTTTGGGTTGGTCGGGACTTTAAAGATCATCCATTTCCAACCCCTTGCCCATGGCAGGGACACCTCCCACCAGACCAGGTTGCTCCAAGCCCCATCCAGCTTGGCCTTGAACCCCTCCAGGCATGGGGCAGCCACAGCTTCTCTGGGCAACCTCTTCCAGTGTCTCACCACCCTCACAGCAAAGAATTTCTTCCTGAGATCTCATCTAGATCTTCCTCCTTTCAGTTTAAAACTGTTATCCTCCATCCTACAGCTCCCCTCCCTGATAAAGAGTCCCTCCTCATCACCAACTTCTGTCAGACAGACACATAACAGAGTCGTAGAATTGTTTTGCTTGGAAGAGACCTTTAAGATCATCAAATCCAACAAAGATGCTGATCTACTCTTGCCAAACAGTTTTGGGTCAACATAAGGACAGAAATGTGAGTATTTCAGGCTCAGACTTGGTGAGGAAGGACTCAAAGGTGTCAGCCTTTCCTTCTTTTCTACAGTGTATGCTTTGTCACATGAAGTAACCATGTCATTCAAAACCTTGCATAGAATCATAGAATGGTCCAGGCCGGAAGGGACCTCTAGGGTCACCTAGTCCAACCTCCCCGCAGTCAGCAGGGACACCCCCAACTAGACCAGGTTGCCCAGGGCCTCCTCCAGCCTCCTCTTAAAGACCTCCAGGGAAGGGGCCTCAACCACCTCCCTGGGCAACCTGTTCCAGTGCTCCACCACCCTCAGAGTAAAGAATCTATTCCTAATATCCAATCTAAAGCTGCTCTTTTCCAGGTTGAAGCCACTGTCCCTCATCCTGTCACTGCAGCCCTTTGTAAACAGACCCTCCCCAGCCTCCCTGTAGCCTTCAGGTACTGGAAGGCTGCTCCGAGTTCTCCCTCGAGCCTCCTCTTCTCCAGGCTGGACAACCCCAGCTCCCTCAGCCTGTTCTCGGAGCAAAGGGGCTCCAACCTCCTTATCATTCTTGTGGCCCTCCTCTGGACCACATCTCACCTCCCCTGCCAAAAATGTGTATCAAATTAGGAAATCAGTGTCTGATGAATTCAAGCGCTTTTGCAGTTCCCAAGGAGGTTAACAGGTGAGACAGACCTGAAGAACTTGGAACCATCAATGTCTCATCCTCCATCCAGGCCTGCAGTCCTCAGCCAGTGGACAGCATGCAGCCCACCCCTGTGTTATTTTTCCTGCGCCCATCCTTCTTTCCTTGGACCTCTCATCTCTTCTCCATAGGGTAACAGGCGTTTTTTGGCTATACAGTGCGGGATGGACAAAGAGGCACCCAAACCGTCTTGGTAATCAGCACAGGCTGCCCCTGCCCGACCAAAGTGGAAAAGCATGTGGAATGACTGGCACATATCACCCACAAACAGATGGGGAAACAGTACAAAACCATTAAAAAAATGATGTATTAGCTTAAGCCTCTGGGAGATGATGGAAAAGTGGAGTAAAGCCAGTCTCCTACATGGTAGGGAGTCAGTACAGAGTAGTGCTCAAGATGAGTTAGGGCTTTTATCTCCTTTTTATGGGGGGTGACTTCTCCAAATGCCATAAAAGCTCCTCTGAGGAATGGTGGGTGAAGGGGCCCAGGGACCAGGAAAACCTGATCTTTTGCTCCTGCTGAAGTGAAAACTGTGAGAGTGAGGAGAAAACCTCCAGATTTTTACTTTATCAGACCAGATTGCAGACAGCGAGACGGTGCCATGAAACAGTTTGGGGTGCAGGATGATAAGAGAACAAGGGATCCACGCTGAGCTCTATGAAATCCCAGCTTTCTGCATTGTTTTTCTTTAATCCACCATCCATTCTCTCTGCTGAAAAAAACCCACACGTGAGCTTTTATGTACGGCAACGGCACTGGGGGTGGTCTTTGAATTGGAAGGCATTTGCTCGCTGGAGCCTGCAGCAAGTCAGGCTGGCTGCAGGCTGCACAGTTATACGGGGGGGGGGGGGGGGGAAAGAAGCAAATGGGAGATAAAAAGCATTCTGGATGGTTAAAGTGGTCTGTGAAAACTAGGAGGTCTGAGGAAAGAGGTGCCTGATATCCAGGTGTATTTACCACGCAGTGACGTGAGCTGAGGGAAGCGAGATACAACATTTTGAAGGTTTATTCTCCGCATAAGGGATCTACCAGATTTCAGTTATCTTGCTAGAGCTAATGAAATCCAGTCTTAATGATGGAGTAGCTGATAGCTAGAGTAATCACTCATCATTCCGTTAATGCACATAAAATAAACAGAACAACAACAACAAAAAAGGACTTCAGGCAGGAGGAAAATGCAGGGATTTCACTGGGAGGACCAGTTTCACAGCAGTCAGTGGAAAACATAATTATCAGGGTGTATTAGGAAACCAAGAGTTCCTTGGCCCCACTGGAAAACGTTGCTTTTTTTCAGGAGAAAAACTAACACAAGCTCCAAGCAAACCAAGAAGGAATTTTTAAATCAGTTGTTGCGTCAAGGACTTTGCTGGTTACAAGAGTAAACAAATGGGTGTATTTAAGGTAACATTTGTAAAGTTATCAAATGGCATGCAGGGTATTTATTTTTGAAGTGGGTGGCTATAAAACACCAGATGTTGTGCAATGAAGCAATGTCAGAAGAAGACTGGAAGCTTTTGTCTGTGAGGAACAGGCAGATGCTTTTAACGGTGACGTCGTGCTCATAAAAAGAAGAAAGTTTGCTTTCAGTGCAGGGACACCAAACACTTCACTGTGTTTGAGGCTTGTGTCCCCCATTGCCTGGTTTTTTGTTGTTGTTGTTGTTTTAAGCTTAATCATTACATAAAACAGGGAAGGGTGAGTCTAAAATCAAAGTTTACAGTAGAAGTAAGAGTTGTCTTATCTTCAGCAGCCTTCCAGTCCCTGAAGGGGCTACAGGAAGGCTGGGGAGGGTCTGTTTACAAAGGCCTGCAGGGACAGGATGAGGGACAATGGCTTCAAGCTGGAGAAGAGCAGATTTAGATTGGGTATTAGGAATAGGTTCTTTACTCTGAGGGTGGTGGAGCACTGGAAGAGGTTGCCCAGGGAGGTGGTTGAGGCCCCTTGCCTGGAGATCTTCAAGGGGAGGCTGGAGGAGGCCCTGGGCAACCTGGTCTAGTTGGGGGGGTCCCTGCTCACTGCAGGGAGGTCGGACTAGGTGACCCTAGAGGTCCCTTCCAGCCTGGAACATTCTATGATTCTGTGATCTTACAGCCGGGATTAACCGAAGGAAGCACTGCCTGTTGGATGAGCGCAGTGAGAGGCTTTTGCTGTTATGGCCCCACGTTATCTTGATGTATACCTTAGGTCACTCCACTTTCTATTTTACAAAAGCAAAATGGAAGTACAACAGAAAGACACATTTTTTCATTTGTGACAGAAAACCCAAAATTCTGATACAAACACAAAGCATCACCTCATCTATCGTGCTGTTTCTTGGATAACAGAAGTCTTTTGGCAGCTTATTCACAGCTGTGCAGCATGCCAACCCCATTTTCCCTGAAACTTTATGGCAGGGTAGCTGGGCACAAAAAGAGGATAAGAAAGAAGCTGAAGAAATCCACAGCTGACAAATGTGATGGTTTTGTGCAGCTCTAAACCTGTGTGGTACTAATTCACATAACTTATCGAGTGCAGCTCAGCACACACATATTTTGCACATCCCGGCTTTATAGGCTGAAACGATTGCAAATGGAAATAAAACCACTTTATGAATTTATCTGTGTACAGTATTAAAAAAAAAAAAAAAAGACTGTTTAAATTGTAAGTGTATATTCATATAAAAGCAGAGAATGGGACTTTAGCTGGATTTTTTTAAAATTCCCTAACAACAAAAATAAACACAGCTGTTTATTTTTTATCTGGGTTCTGATTTTAGTGTTTACTGGACATGAACTGCTAATTTCCAAAATAAAACCACCTTTCCATCTATAATTTTGCTAAATCCCATTTCTTCAAGTATACCAAAGCTGCTGTCCTCTTCTAGGACAACATATAAAACAAAGCAGAGGTTCAGTATTCACCACAGGTTTCAAAACTTGTGCACATAAGACAATACAACCATTATGGGGTTTATTCATGTGAAATTTCATCTCACTTTTCTAGTCCAGTTCAGTCAAATTGAGCTGCATCCTATTTATCTACCAACAACTCAGCAAAAGCAAATAGACCAGCCAGCTCTCTGCCTTCCTTGGCTCCAGCATCTCGCCTCTCAGTGGGGACCAGGCACATTAGGGGCTCCCTCTGATAAAAATCACTGGGTGCTACAGCAGCAGAAGCAGATTTTTAGTGAAAACGCAGGTTGGGGGATATATCTTGGCAAGCAACAGCTCCCTGATGGAAATAGCATTTGGCATCAGAAGTTCTTTCACAGAAGGCCTCTGTACGTAGTTTCTCAGTTGTCCTTGTTCAAAGGCCCTTTTCCTTTTGCTGGCAGTGCAGGTGCTGAGCAGAGATTACAGCCCACTGTGGAAAAATCTGCTCCTTCCCCTCCTACCTGCCTCTCGGTTCCTACCTCTGCTTCTGCTTCATTGACCTCTTGTCTCGTTCATAAAGAACCTGCAGAGCTTTTCTGGGTAGGAACTGGTATTTTACCGCCCGCTGCATCAGCAGATAACTCCGGGTCTTTGTTGCCTCATGTCTACACTATCATCAAGTAATAGTTATTTTCAGCCCTAACACAGGCCTTTTGGACAGTGGATCCGGCCAGGATGATAAATAGTGGTCTTATATAGGTGAAAATAAGCTTAACATTTTTTTTATGACTCTGAATGCTTTCAATTTAAGGGATTTATTTTCAGTTGGACAGAAGGCAACAGTTGCCGGTGAGATTATTAAAGGAGCTAGCAGCTCTCTCCGGCCTTTCGTTAATTTTTGTGAATTATAGTAGCAGGAAAGATCATAAACTGCATTTATGAAATAAACTGATGGTTTTCATGGAGTAATTACAGAGAAAGCTCCGTTTCTTAACAAGTTCAGCTGGTATGAACAAGGCTGAGAAACAGCTGATGCCCGAGTGCAGGGCTGTATGGAGAGCCTCGGAACTCAGCATCTCGTTCTTGTGCATCTCTTTCATCGATGATATAGATAAGGACATAGAAAACACTATTAGTAAGTTCGCAGATGACACTAAGTTGGGTGGGAGTGTTGATCTGCTTGAGGACAGGGAAGCTCTACAGAGGGACTTGGATAGACTGGATAGATGGGCCAATGTTAATGGCATGGCCTTCAATGAGGCCAAGTGCCGGGTCCTGCACTTGGGCCACAACAACCCCATGCATCGCTACAGGCTTGGGGCAGTGTGGCTGGAGCTGCCTGGCAGAAAAGGACCTGGGGGTGCTGGTCGACAGGAGGCTGAACATGAGCCAGCAGTGTGCCCAGGTGGCCAAGAAGGCCAATGGCATCCTGGCTTGCATAAAGAATAGTGTGACCAGCAGAAGTAGGGAGGTGATTGTCCCCCTGTACTCAGCACTGGTGAGGCCACACCTT
The DNA here is from genome assembly GCA_013400555.1 of Jacana jacana. NCBI lineage: Eukaryota > Metazoa > Chordata > Aves > Charadriiformes > Jacanidae > Jacana > Jacana jacana. The sequence continues at coordinate 18,419 of VZTM01010409.1, read as the reverse complement.
GAGTATTGTGTCCAGTTCTGGGCACCTCAGCACAAGAGAGATATCGAGGTGCTGGAGCGAGTACAGAGGAGGGCAACAAAGCTGGTGAGAGGCCTGGAAAACAAGGCTTATGAGGATCGATTGAGGGAGTTGGGGTTGTTTAGTCTGAGGAAGAGGAGGCTGAGGGGAGACCTCATCACTCTCTACAACTGCTTGAAAGGGCACTGTAGAGATATTGGTGCTGGTCTCTTCTCACGGGCAATGAGCGACAGGACAAGAGGGAATGGCTGCAAGCTGCAGCAGGGTAGGGTTAGGCTAGACATTAGGAAAAAATTTTTCACGGAGAGAGTGGTCAGTCAGTGGAATCAGCTGCCCAGGGAGGTGGTGGAGTCACCCTCCCTGACTGTGTTTAAGAGCAGATTAGATGTGGTGTTGGGGGATATGGTGTAGGGGAGAACTTGTAGAGTAGGGCTGATGGTTGGACTTGATGATCCCAGGGGTCTCTTCCAACCTAAATGCTTCTATGATTCTATGATTCTATTCTTTGGACTTTCTTACTTTATTTGCTTGGTGTTAGCAGTTTTCTGGACGTGAGAGTTGCAAACTGTGATGAGTTAGGAGACAAGTAAAGCAGGAGGTCATAAGCAATAGCTCGAAGAGATGGTATCAACCCGAGGTAACTCGTGTCCAGGATGAAGGTCATCACAATGGTCCTGTGTCACTAAAAAACATATGTATCTTTTTGTACATTCACACAAGGATATGCATGAACACTTCTGAAATGGGAAAGGCATCCGTTATTCCTCCAAACCTGTGAGGCCAAAGCAGCACACACACATAGGTAACTGTCTCTCACACAGAAAGCATGAACACCATGAGGTCATTCAGCAAGGTAGACTAAACAATCTGTCTTCTTTAGATAAAAAAAAAAAAAAGTATAAAACCTTTAGAAACATTTACTATATCAGGTATCTGAGGAAAATTACAGCAATAAATCTGAGATGGTTTAGAAACCATATTCCCAGGACAATTACAGAACGCCCTAGGCATTTGCTGTCTGCCTGCTGTTCGCCAGAGCAACTTTGCACCATGTTTCATAAATTCAGCTTTTTGCAGCACGGTGTGTTTTCTGCTAAGAGCACAGCAGTGAATTGTCTAAACAAAAGGAATGACATGAAATCTCAAATGGAGAGCTTGGTATGTCAGTGAAAAAAAAATGGCACGGTGCTTGAAGAAGGTCTCTGCATTTGTGGCTTTTCTTGGTTTAGCAAACTAAATTCCAGATGGGTGTTTAACAAATAAGCAGCGTGGTAAATGCTTTTTAAGAATCGAGTCATAGAGAAGTGTAAAGGCATGTCTCAGGAAATCAGTTGTGGGTTGCTAGAGCAGTGTCTTTAATTTGATATTAATTTGATATTAGGCCACAGGGTTCCAGCCCTGAGAATAGTACACGGTGGGTTAATGGGATTTGCTGAGGCTTCCGAAGTAGCCCCTTCACCACCTTCCCTGCCTTCCCCCTGTAGAAGAGGCAGACTCATCATGTCACATTTGCTGTGAATGATCCAAGCCATATCTTGAACTTGAAAAGCGCAGAGTGGCTGCTTTGCCAGTGCGAGTTCCTGGGGGGGCAGCCAAGGTCCTGCAGGGCAGTTCCGGTGCAGTTACAGCAATGAAATCAGGATCCAGCCAAAAAGGAATGCTTCTTAATTTGGGGAATAAAGTGGTTACCAGACAGGTGAGATTTTCACAAGTTTCAGTTCAGAGCATTAAGCCTTTAGTTCTTTTCTTGACTGGGTGAAAACAAAAAGCTTACCTTCTAATAAAAGCTCTTGCTTTTCTGTTGAGCAGAGCTCCTTACAAGTAGATTACATTTCTTTTCTTAGTATCATAAGGGTTTTCCAAACACTCTTCTGCTAATTCTCTGCTTGTTTTTCAAGTCACACTTTTTCTTCAAGCTTATAACTCTGTTGTTCCGTTAGATGACATTAATCACACTGCCAGCTTACTTTCTGATTTTTCTTTTACTTACCTATTGAATTGTTGGGGGAAAACACAGACATTGATTCAGGAACCTGTGTGATTTTCTGGCTCAGGAACTTCACTTCTTGAACAGTTGATAGTAAACAAGCTGTTTTCTCCAAAAGTTAAAAAATTCTTCAAGGTGAATGAAGCTGTAAAGCATTTTAACTCATGTTGTGACCAGAATTTCCCAACCTTACCCTGCATTTCTGCAGAATTATTTGTATTACCTAGCCATAAGCTCACTTTATTAAATTAAATAAGAAACTCCATACTCCATCTTACAAACATTTTTCCATAAATTAAGTCCTATTGGTAACAGATTCTGAGCCCAAATCAGTCCAAAGCACTGGAAAGAGTAAGATGAAGGGTCATTTTTGTGTTCTTTGGTATGAAAGATTTTCAACCTTTTATTAAAAAAAAAAAATCAAATAATGGGAGGATCTCTGGAGTATGCCAAGTGAGCACAGTACCCCACGTTAGAATCATAGAATCATAGAATCATTTAGGTTGGAAGAGACCCCTGGGATCATCAAGTCCAACCATCAGCCCTACTCTACAAGTTCTCCCCTACACTAGATCCCTCAACACCACATCTAATCTGCTCTTAAACACAGTCAGGGAGGGTGACTCCACCACCTCCCTGGGCAGCTGATTCCACTGACTGACCACTCTCTCCGTGAAAAATTTTTTCCTAATGTCCAGCCTAACCCTACCCTGCTGCAGCTTGCAGCCATTCCCTCTTGTCCTGTCGCTCATTGCCCGTGAGAAGAGACCAGCACCAATATCTCTACAGTGCCCTTTCAAGCAGTTGTAGAGAGTGATGAGGTCTCCCCTCAGCCTCCTCTTCCTCAGACTAAACAACCCCAACTCCCTCAATCGATCCTCATAAGCCTTATTCTCCAGGCCTCTCACCAGCTTCATTGCCCTCCTCTGTACTCGCTCCAGCACCTCGATATCTCTCTTGTGCTGAGGTGCCCAGAACTGGACACAATACTC
>VZTM01010409.1:0-15193 GCA_013400555.1 Jacana jacana | reverse complement strand
TGCCTTTCATAAACCCATGCTGAATGTGAATAAACCCATGCTGAATGTGAATGTTTTATGCTGTCCGTTTGGGATATCAATCACAGAACCCATAAGCAAAGAGTCAGTAAAAGGAGAGAGAGTCTTCCAGGCATGAGACATCTGGCTCCTTGGCAGCCTGTGCAGACTTTATATTGNTCTCTGGAGACATTCAAACCCACCTGGACACGTTCCTGTGGGACCTGCTCTGGGTGACTCTGCTCTGGCAGGGGGTTGGACTGGATGATCTCCAGAGGTCCCTTCCAAGCCCGTGTCATTCTGTGATTAAAATGAAGCAATTAGAGGATTTCCCAACCACAGACCACTAACACATCCGTTTCTGTAATTGTTTCTAGCTTGGTGTTGGGCCCAATTATTAGAAATCTATTATTAAAGCAAGTCAGCTGGAGGAATTGTGTTTATCAGTTATGGAAATGAGGTCTAGGAGCTGGGGCTGTTTAGTTGGAGGAAGAGGAGGCTGAGGGGAGACCTCATCCCTCTCTACAACTGCTTGAAAGGACATTGTAGAGAGGTCGGTGCTGGTCTCTTCTCACAGGTAATTAGTGATAGAACAAGAGGGAACGGCTTCAAGCTGCAGCAGGGTTGGGTTAGGCTGGACATGAGGAAATTATTCTTCCCAGTAAGAGTGGTCAGAGCCTGGAATGGGCTGCCCAGGGAGGTGGTGGAGTCGTCATCCCTGACTGTGTTTCAGAGTCATTTAGCTGTGGTGTTGAAGGATCTGGTGTAGGGGAGAACTTTGTAGATGGGGTTGGACTCAATGATCCCAAGGGTCTCTTCCAACCTAAATGATTCTATGATTCTTCCCTGGTTTTCACTGTGAACAGCAGTGGGACAAGGGCTGCCAGCAGACGCTCTGCTCTCTAGAGGATGCCCAAAGGCAGGTTTTAAGTGTTGCTCATGAAGTGGGAGCATTAAGGAGACTTGCAGCATCCAGAATCTCTTCCCTTTTGCATCCAAACTGACAGTGAATGGTAGGCTCACAGCCACCCTGCTCTGCTTCTTCAACCAGCCATGGACCTGCTGCATTTCTGTGTTGTACTGCATTTATCTGGTCATTTACAACAGGAATAACACAGCTCCAGGATGCCACTTACTGCTGCAGCACAATGTATCGAGCTCCAGCTTATTACCAGGCTTCCTGCGGGCAAATAGCACCCAAATATTCATCTACCTGGGGAATCAGGCATCTGTTTACTTTACCTACCAAACTGAAAGCCTCTTTGTTACACAGTTCATTCTCCTGGCAATTGACCTTCAGAATAAATGTGAAATGCAAGCCTCGGAGCACATAAAGAGCCTCTAAAATCTATCAAATCATTTAGTAAAAATCCATCACTTTTGGCTTGGAGAAATTACTTCCTAATTTAAGGCTGACATTTATGTGTTACTCAAAAACAGCTAAACATGAATACTGAAAAGAGGAGAGAAGCTAGAATTAGTAGTTAAACTTTTACAGCACTTAATTTTAAAAGGTAGGCTAATGGCGTGAGATTGTGAAATCTGTAAGAACAGAGAATTTATGGTTTTGCAAAAGACCTTTAGAAAGCTGTGCTCATGCGTAGCTGGATCATTAAAGTATTTTATGGAGAAGTTTTGAAGATGAGTGCTTGGGTTTCGTCAGCACTTGCTGAAAACTGTAACATTTCACATAGGAGTCTCATGTGGAACCGCGAAAGCTTATTTTACACATCTAAGTGTGTACCGACTGCGAGAGCCTTCAGGTCTCAACACTGAGATTGTTGAGATTCAGATCTCAGCAACTTCAGATCTCAACGTTACACTCCTGTAACAGTGTGCCCCTGTAGGCAGAAAACATCTGCCAAGTTGAGCTGGTAAAAACAGAAATTACTCTAAGTGGGTTTTGATTAAATTGCTCTTCAACTTAAAAGAAATTTGTGTGAAAGCTTTTCCATGTTTTCACTGGTCCCCCCAAAAAAAAGAGGGAGCGGAGGTATTTAAAATATATTTTAATAAAAATCTTCTGGAAGCTAAATAGATAGACTTCCTTCATCTTATTACTCTGGAAATAAATACATTTCACTAGTAGTTATTGGCAAATTTGGTGATTTGGAAGTTTTTTTATTGGCAAGTTATTGGTGATTTACCTCAGATATGGCAAAAGTCCGAGGGTTAAAACCTCTCTTGTCAGAAGGCAGGAGGACTTGTATTGAGTCAAAATAACCATCCTTCCAGGTTATGTCTGTGTGAGCAGGTAGTGCTGTGTAGACCCATCGATGGAACTGGATCGGCTGGTGCTGAGGACCAGCCCTTCACCACGCTGTATGGATCTGGTTGGGTTTTGCTTTGGATGGGCTGCTCTGATCCCATGGGCACATTACGTGCACCCCAAGTGCCTAGAACCATGGAATTGACTGGGTTGGAAGGGACTGATCTGAAATAAAGGGTTTATGTAGCTTCTGTCCCTCTCCCAGAACTAACACCTAAAGAATAAGGTGTCTGAAACAGTGCAGCTCTTGGATAGTGTGCCTGCAGCAAGGGCTTCTTCCTAATCGCCATCATTTATCGTTGATAGAGAGACTGGAAACTCTGCAGTGTCTTGGAGGAGAATACGAAATTGCTGTATCTCTGATCACTTGTTTTTGTAATTTGTGGGTATAATGGGGAGTAGCTTCCACCCAGAGCAATCTAGCATTCCTTTCTTTGTACATTTTCTAAAAGCTTTAGTCAGCCGTTGGCACTTTTAGCAGAACACTCTCTCCTCGTAATCAGATTTGTATTGCCTAAAAATGAAGCCATTGCCTGCCCTGTACCAGGAATGCATTTAAACTGGAGAAATTTCTCCACTGTTTTGCTTTGTGGCCCAGACATGATAACTGTAGAGCCAAATGTAGTCAAATTAAGGCATTGCCATATATACTGCCTGTTTGTTGGGATCTCTAAGCTGAAGGCTGTTGTGTCATTAATTATCCTGATCAGCTCAAATCACTGTCCTCCAAGATTAGGAATCAGCTGGCTGACTAATGACTGAAGCAATTCAAAATCATGCATTATTTTTTATTTTTAGCTAATCTTTTGTTAGCTGAGGGCTGATGTGGGTCTTACTTAGTGAACAATATTTGTCCTTTGGTAAAAGGCCACCTTGGGGGAAGCACACAGCTGTGCACCACCAGAAACCAACCCTGTATATGTCAGCTATATATACACCACACCCAACACAAAAATAGCAGATCATGAACTCTCAATATCCATTTTTTCCCTTGAAATCACTTGTACAGCGTCTCTGTGGCTGCCCCATCCCTGGAGGGGTTCAAGGCCAGCCTGGATGGGGCTTGGAGCAACCTGGTCTGCTGGGAGGTGTCCCTGCCCATGGCAGGGGGTTGGAACTCCATGATCTTTAAAGCCCCTTCCAAGCCAAAAAGTTCTATAAGTCTATGATTCTCTATAAACGAGGGGTAACGGTCTTATGGCTTCTCATAAAAGAGGCAGTAGCAAGATCGGTGATGATTAGTGATGACCAAGTTATGTTATGAATGTTGGACTATTCCAAATGACCGTGTCACCTGTTCCTACCAGATCCATATACCTACCTATCCCACCATCCAGCTGTGCTTAACGTGGCAATTACCTGCTTCACACCTTGAGTATTGTGTCCAGTTCTGNAATTCATGTAGAATACTACTTAGAAAATACTAAATACCACTGGAAGAAATGCACTGCCCCAGGAAGCAGCTGCAACCATACCATGAGCAGAGATCTCTTGGGCCACCTCTCATTTTCTGGGCCTCCTGGCCAGGAAGCTTCTTCCTTCTAATTCTTCCCTGCCACTTATTCTACATTACTTATCTGTTTTGTTTGGATGGTTGGGTTTTTTTTTTTTAAGCTTTTATATGCTTTTTTAAGCATTCAGCTTTCCACACTGAAAATCAAAACAGGCTAGATCCAGCTGAATGAACAGTAAACTGTATGGCAGCCCATCCTAACAAGTCACTGGCCAGCACTAATGTCAGTCCTACTCCTCACAATGTTCCACGGGTGGTCTGCTCCTGAAAAACCTTAGTTGAAACCTAAATTTATGGCTATAAAAATGCATGAGAGGGATAAAATGCAGTATCCTGAGGGGCTAGACAAATGCAAAGTCATTGGGAATCTTGCAGAGCCTTTAAGAAGGGGGCCCCATGTCCAGCAAAGTGAGCCTGGGTGGCTTCCACACCCCAGCTCCTAAATACAGCTGACCTGAGGCTTTCCATGGGTGATTCCATCTGAATGGCCCTTAATGGTACTTAAAAACACTTCTGAGCCTGTTGGAGCTGGTCCAGCAGAGGGCCACAAGGGTGTTCAGAGGGCTCTCCTATGAGGACAGGCTGAGAGAGTTGGGGTTGTTCAGCCTGGACAAGGCTCCAGGGAGACCTTAGAACCCCTTCCAGTCCCTAAAGGAGTTACAGGAGAGGTGGGGAGGGACTCTTTACCAGGGAGTGGAGCCATAGGCTGAAGGGGAAAAAAAACTGGAAGAGGGGAGATTTAGATGAGATCTCAGGAAGAAATTCCTTCCTGTGGGAGTGGTGAGACACCGGAACAGGTTGCCCAGAGAGGCAGTATAGGGCCCATCCCTGGAAATATTTGAGGTCAGGCTTGATGAAGCTCTGAGCCATCTGATCTAGTTAAAGATGTCCCTGCTGCAGGCAGTCACCTGAATAGCTGCTGGCCCAGTTCCTCTGGTGATTAAATGTATAAGAAAAAAGACTATGTGCATTCATGAAGTTGTGTGGGGCAGTGTGGTAATGATTTTCTTCCTTGTGTGTTAAAAATGTCCCACCTGGAAGGTTTCTAAACCTTCTCTATAAATTCACTACCATGGAAAAGGGGTCCTCAAGACAAGACATGCTGTGAATCGCGAGGTTTCTCTTTGTGGTGCTACATCTAGTTTTAAAATGTTGGTTTGAACTCTCACGTTCAAAAAAAATACTCTGACCTCAGAAATTAAAAAACAAAACAAAACAAAAAAGACAACATTAAAACTCTGCTAGAGTTAGTAAAATAGTACTTCATACTGCAGGCCCATGCATACTTAATTTGCCATCTCAGGTAATTGGATGGATTTCAGTAAGGAAAGACGGTTCAGTAAATACACTGCAATTTGAAGTACCATTGCTGCAGGAGTGGGGCTGCGCTTTTCAGTGTGGAATTCTTTAAAGCTCTAGATTTTGGTAACATGACAGATCAGAAACCAATAATTTTGCATGACAATTACTTCTCTCACTTCACACATTTGGTTTCCGTGTTGACTAAAATGTAATTAGACATTTTCTTTTTCCTATCTATTTAAAAAAAAACGTTTTTGAAAGTTGGTTTAAAAAAAACCCATTACTTAAACATCATAAACGCTTCAAAATTTTTAAAAACAATTTGTTGCACAAAACCTAACAGTGCAAAATCAAAAGTGCATTTGATGATGAGGTCTCCCCTCAGCCTCCTCTTCCTCACACTAAACAGTCCCAGCTCCCTCAGTCGTTCCTCATTTATTCTCCAGGCCCTTCCCCAGCTCCGTGTCCCTCCTCTGCACTCGCTCCAGCCCCTCCAGATCCCTCTTGTGTTGAGATGCCCAGAACTGGACACAAGACTCAAGGGGTGGCCTCACCAGTGCTGAGCACAGGGGGACAATCACCTCCCTACTTCTGCTGGTCACACCATTTCTAATACAAGCCAGGATGCCCTTGGCCTCCTTGGCCACCTGAGCACACTGCTGGCTGATATCCAGCGCTTATCAGCCAGCACCCCCAGGTCCTTTTCTGCCAGGCAGCTCCAGCCACACTGCCCCAAGCCTGTAGCCATCCATGGGGTTGGTGTGGCCCAAGTGCAGGACCTGGCACTTGGCCTTGTTGAAGCTCAAACCGTTAACCTTCCTCAATGGATCCAGTCTATCCAAGTCCCTCTGCAGAGCTTCCCTGCCCTCATGCAGACCAACACTCCCACCTCACTTACTGTCATCTGCTTGGTGCTTGCAGATTTACAATTTCTCCTTCAAAAGAGCATACTGAGTTTATGACCAGTTCCAACCTCAAGTCTCTATAACCCTTACATTAAATATGGAAATAGCTGATAATCCTGTCATGGAAAAAAAAAAAAAAAAAAAGCCTGCTCTTTTTTTCTTGCTTAATCCAGCAAGGAGAGGTAAATCCCTTGAAATCGATGGAATTACACCAGCCAGCTGCAGTGACACTGGCAAAAAGGAAAAAAAGAGAGGTAGACCCGGGATTTTCCTTCCCACCCCCAGTACATTTGGTATATTCCCCAGCGTTGGCATCTATGGATTCTGTCCTCCTGCAAGAGTGTGGGGAGGCATGTCTGGTTTCTCCTTTATTTGTATGGTGAGATTAGAGCTCTGATTTTCCATGAATTAAAGTGCAGAATCACTGTGTGGTAGCAGACTAGGTAATAAGTCATGACAGAACAGTTTGGGGAAACTTAACACGCCACAGACATCTCATTGCAACAGTATTTCACGCTATAACATTTGTTTTTACTCCATAAATATTTTCATCCTCCTTGCTGTAACTTGCATAAATGAATAAATACATAGAAAAAAAACCCTAATGATAAGTCCTAAATTAAAACTAAGCTCCCCATCTTGACATTCACTGTTTAAAATATGTATGAGACAATTCCTCTGATCTCTTCTTCATACACTTACAAGTCCACACACTTACCAGTTATTTGTGTTTCTGTGCCAAGTACAGTAATGAGTACAGACAGCCTCCTGCTCATGCTGAAAGCCTTTAGACATCCATGAGAGCTTGAGGATCCAGGTTTTAACTGGACCTCAAGAGATTGCCCATCAGGAATAACCAAATACTTCCAGACTTTGTCACATTCACCAACAGGATTCGTTTCAAGCCTTTGTCCCTCATTCTCTGTGTCTTGAGTTATCGTTGCCCACAAAAACACCAAAAGGTTTTCTTTATGCCCAAATTATTTTCTCAAGTTTTTTTTTTTATTAAAGGAAGGTTCTAGCCATGTATTAGAAATAAAATTATGGACTTATTGACTGAAATAAGCTGGGGGATCCTGCTTGAGCAGGGGGGTTGGACTAGGTGGTCTCCAGAGGTCCCCCACCATTCTGTGATTCTGTGAATTAAGAGAACGAGGATGAAATTGAATAGTTCAAATTTAAAGACCATACACATGGGAATTTCTTCTGTAACTGCAAATCCGTGGGTTGGACTAAAGAGAAAAAAAAAGAAAGAAAGGAATGCAGTCTTCAGCCATGGGATGGCTGAGGGGTCCAGTGTGTTCAGACCCCAAAAATGAGTTTATAGTGGAGACTTTTCAAAGGAGTAGCAAAGTTTACGCAGCACCTTCTGTCCCCATCCAAAAGCAGAACCAAGGGCAGGTACAGAGAAGAGCTCCAAGGGTCTATGGTGATGTGATTTCCAGATATTCCATCAACCTGTTTCTGTTACTCTGCAAAATTACTTCTCCAAAGGCAGGAATCATTAATTTGGATCAAATTTATTGCAAACAATGAGAGGAGCAGAGTACTAGATGAGCACTATGTCAACGTTCTTTTAAATACCTCCAGGGATGGGGCCTCAACCACTTCCCTGGGCAGCCCATGCCAATCCTTAATAACCCTTTCAGTGGATATAAAGCCCATGGAGCTCAGTATGAGAAATCCTCTATCAATCCTGCAGTTAACCTCACAGAATCACAGAATGCTATGGGGTTGGAAGGCACCTCTGGAGATCATCTAGTCCAACCCCCTGCAAGAGCAGGGTCACCCAGAGCAGGTTGCACAGGAACGTGTCCAGGAGGGGTTTGAATGTCTCCAGAGGCAGAGAGTCTACCAGATTCAAGGAATAAATAGTTAAATGATGTTAGTGCTATGCCAGGGGCCTGGAACTGAAGCTTAGTTGAGGTAAAGGGGCAGCCTGGCAGCCTTGAGCTGTGAGCACAATGTGTGAGATAACAGGAACAGCCTACGTGAAAGGATTGTCATTGTGAAGCAACTGTCTGGTCAGAACCAGCTCCGCGGTCTGGAGTCCAGCCAACCCAGCATTTTGTACCAAAGGTGAGGAGCACACAGTGAAGAAGACTATGAGACTTCCTCCAGAAGACCCCTGCCCATGACTACAACATGTGGCAATAGGAGAAGACTTATGACAATGAGTTCCCGGAAATAATTACAATAGTTACGCCCATCCCCAGAACTAATTGCAATGACCCAGCCTCTGCTAATGAATATGCATGGGTTTGTGTCATAAATGCACGCACGTTTTGCAATACAGTGTCCCAGTTAGAAGGAGCAATCCCCCTTGCACCTGGCACTGTAATAAACATACCTGCTTTATAACTCTCTGAGAGCTGTAGAGTTTGTTTCCATGTGTCATACCACCTCTCTGGGCAGCCTCTTCCAGGGCTTGGCCACCATCAAAGTGCAGAAGTTCCTCCTCATGTTTAGATGGATCTTCTTATATTCAAGTTTGTGCCTGTTCCCTCTTATCCTGTCACTGGGCATCACTGAAAAAAGACTGGCCCCATCCTCCTGACACCCACTCTTGAAGTATTTATAGTTGTTGATCAGATCCCCCCTCAGCCTACTCTTCTCCAGACTAAAAAGACCCAAGTCCCTCAGCCTTTCCTCATCAGAAAGATGTTGTAGGCCCCTCATTCTCTTTGTAGCCCTAACTCACTTGTAAATGACCAGTGGTGGTTTGCTCAAGGTCTTAAAGCCAGTTGGAGCACAAGACATCTCATGTAGACCTCTAACACCAAACCATTTGTCCCTTCAGCCTCCAGCTCTTGATAGCTAAATTCCAGAACAACCCTCTTTAATCCTGGGTGTTCTTTCTTTGATTCCACTGAGGTCAAGGGCGAATCCGCTGTGCAGAATCCGAGATACTTAATTTGGAAACTGTTACTGCAATTGTCTGAACAGACACCTGGAACTTGGAATAAACCACAGCAATTCTGAAGTTCAGAAAAGCACAGGAGCTTTTGTGTAGGCTTTCGGTATGGAGGAGGGTTGGGGCTGCAAGCAAATGCAGGCTGTGGACCAGACCCTGGCCTGAAGTTAAGCTAACTGATCAGGATATGGATAAACTGTGGGACATGACAGGAGAAATTGCTGGATGTGACAATGGGAGAAGCTGACAATTTCAGATCACGCTGTAAAGGATAGCTGGGTCTTCCAGGAGGGAAAGAGGGAATGTTATGTGAGAAATGGTTGGATTTCTCAAGTAATTGTTGTACTGAGGACATTTTGGGACCAATAATAACTATACGTAACCATGTGAGTAATGCCGTAACCATACGGGGCTGGAATTACCTAGAAATACAAAATTGGGTGCAAATGTAGCAAAGCAGAGACTAATTAGGAAAAAAGTAATTAGGGCTGGCTTGTTTCTTTGAGAGGAGATGGATGGAGAAAGCGAGGAACAAGCCTGGTAAAAGGGAGGGTCAAGAATGGGAAAACGGATAAAAATAATATGCAACTGCTGTAATTGTGCCTGTCCAGAGGCACTGGTGAGGCAGACTGGGGCTTGATTGCCACAAGGTAACCAGGACAGAAAACCCAGCTCATCTGGCCACAGAAGTCCAACACGCCTTTGGAGTCAGGATGAAGGGGGATGGTGGGGGGAAGCTTTCCTGTTTGGGCAAGAGAGCACCCAGATGGCCAGATAAAGGATTCTAGTGAGGCTTGGCAGCATCACCATCTACTCATCACTTCCTTACAAAGCACAGAAGTGGAGAAATATATGAGCCGTGGGAATAACGAAGGAGCTGAGGCCAGAGCAGAAGCTTCTTTCAATACTCTCTTTTACTGGACTGATGATGGTCCATTCTTTAAAAGTAGCTGCCCTTGATAGAACACGTCACTGGAAGGATGGCATCCAAGCTAAACAATCATCAGCCGTGTCGTGCAAACATGCTATTCTAACACGTGTTTTGGAAGTGAGTTGGAATGAGTAAGCACAGTGTTTCCTTTAAGCAGTCTTCTGCAGCTTCATCCTTGGGTCAAAGCAGGCACCTCCCAAGCTTTTGCATACCTTAAACCCACACAGTTAGCTCCAGTTCTCCTTCTCGCCTGCTTCCTTACTTTGGCCTGTAGGTTTTCTTAAGTATGTATCTATTTTCTTCTTTTTGTGTGTGTGTGTGTGCCCTGAGTAACTTTCTCTTCTCTCTTCTTTCCCTCTACCATTTGCATACAATGGGGTGACCCTTGGTGGAGCAAGGTGGTATCCATTACCATCCACCCACACACCTTTTTTACCCCGAGGCAGAGACATGCACCAAAATAACTGAATCCCACTTTCAGTGAGTCTGAGCTAGACGGTGGTATATGTTGATCTTCACGAGTCATTGGAGGCCAACTTTGCTCCTTAGTTGGAAGAAAAACTGGAATTTCTGCAGACGTTCACCCTTCCAGGCCATCTGTCTCTGGACCGAAGCTGTTTAAAGGAAGAGTGCCTGAAGCACTATATAGCAGCAAAATAGCACTGGTTTAGTCCCTAATGGTTCCCTCCTGGGTAAAGGAGAAAACCCTCTTTGTACTTAAAAGACATCTATCAAGCTCAGGTGTATCATGCCTGGGAATTAGCCAACACCATGCCTATAAACTCCCTTTTCAGAGAATTCATCTGTGCTATACTGATAAATATCATGCAATAACGGGATTTGCTTCCTCAGCGTTTTGGCCTACATTACCCAAGCAAATCTTTTTCATTCAAAATTATAGATAAGGTAGCTTTTCCAGCTTTTATACCAGGAGTAACCTCGCTTTTCCTGCTTAAATAACTAAAAGGTGGGAAACTCTATATAACGCTATCTAGAAAATACAAATGCAGAAAACCCTACAAAAGAGATCAGGAAGTTTTGTAAAGTTCCCTTTCCAGCTGCCTCTATCAGGTCTCAGGAAGGAGCACAACCTTATTTGAGTAACTTTTGCGACAGTATCGAGTCCCTGGTTGAAACTCCTCATCCCAGCAGTGAAGAGAAATTTAAAAAGAAAAATAAATATTTGAATATTTAGAATCATAGAATCATAGAATCATTTAGGTTGGAAGAGACCCTTGGGATCATCAAGTCCAACCATCAGCCCTACTCTACAAGTTCTCCCCTACACCAGATCCCTCAACACCACATCCAATATACTCTTAAACACAGTCAGGGAGGGTNGTGGCCTCACCAGTGCTGAGTACAGGGGGACAATCACCTCACCAGTCAAAAACATTTTGACTGGTGGAAGAGTTTAATGGAGAAAAGGGAATGAAGCAAATAATCTCTTATCACAAATGACAACTGGTGGCATATTGGGACTTGATGAGTTTTACCACCTCTTTTCCTGCTCCAGCAGGGGGATTGGACTTGATGATCTTTCAAGGTCCCTTCCAATCCCTGATATCCTGTGATTCTGTGATTCTGTGAGAAGCTGTAGCTTTTTTTCAGATGTGTCTTTCAGTGTGTAACTAGTTCCCAAGCCTTAATGAACCACTTAAGTGTAGCAGCTACGGCAGCGCGTTCTCAAGAACTATAGTTCCTCACCCACCATTAGGAATGGAGTGTTGTAAGTGCAGATTTATTTTCTCTCCTATTTTTTCTATAGGTATTTGACTTATAACATATAATTCCTCAAACTGTGTTTGAAATCCATGCAAAGCCGTTGTAAACATACTCTTATTGAATTCCATGGGAGAGGAGAGAGCTGATTAAGGTTCAGATTAGTCAGGAAAATAAAACAATAAGAAGAATTTTCCTGAAGGAAACGAAGAATTTACATAAATGCAGTACATTCCTTGTGACTTCAGTGGGAAAGTTTCATGGGAGAGAACAGCTAATTCCATCAGTAGAGAAGTTGTATATGTGCTGCAGAATGGTTTCATTGAATCCATCTGTTCTGTTCATAGACAAGTAAAGCTATGAAGTAAATGGAAAAAAAAGTAAATGAAAAGAGCCAAGGAAATAAACCCATTGGTTTTAGTCCCCGTTGGCGGCAGGGAATATCACAATTTCCAGGCCCCTGTAGCATATTCTGTGTTTCAAAAGCAGTTTTGTCATTTTTCATGCTGTTTTTGAAAATATAAGGAGGTAATGATGGGAAAACAAACCAAAACTAAAAGGTCATTGCATGTGAGTGCTAGCCAACAGCCGGTCACCCCGTTTGCTCATTCACAGGGCTGTCCCTGGGGACCTCAGTGGCCCGGCCTCTGCTCTTTGCTCACCGCTCTCATCTGGTCAGTTCATTCCATAAAACTGGTGTATTGCTCTTTGCAAAGGCTTTCAACTGTGTTTACACAGAATTCAAACCACCTCACTAAGTCCTAGCTTTAAAAATTCAAATGATCTCACCAAGTCCTAGCTTTAAATTCCATTAGCCTAGTTGCTAGGGGTAAATTGAAAGTTTGTCCTGGTTGATGCAAAGTTCCATATTAATTTCTACAAAATATATCCCACCTTTCTGTATGGTTAGAGATTTAAAAAACAGACTTTAAAAAAAATAATTTAGAGATGGTGTGGGTAGAAAAATAACCTTGCCTGCATAAATCAGCAGAGGGCTGACATATATCTGCAGGCAACACAACTTTCCCTAGATGTCTACATGATCACTTCATAGAATCACAGAATGGTTAGAGTTGGAAGGGACCTTAAAGAACATGGAGTTCCAACCCCCCTGCCATGGGCAGGGACACCTCCCACCAGACCAGGCTGCTCAAAGCCTTGTTGTTTACTTCTTTCCCTTCAAGGGCTAGAGGTGAGGGACAGCAGGGGACCTCCCTAGGGGGTGGCTCTGAGTGTTTGGAGTAGGGCTGCCATTTAATCTGTGACCTTGGTAGATTTTTTTCTTGGCTCCTAAGTACTGGGTAGGCAGTGGATTCCTACCCTAAACCCAGTGGGTATTGCATAGCGTTTAATGTAATCATTTGACTTCTTTAGTACTGAAATGTAACCAGGAAAGCTGTAAAGCTAAAGAATAACCCTAGGACTATGTTCTTTGACCGGTAGGTATCAAGAGTAAAGCCAGATTTGGTAGCTATGCTTTTTGGAAGACCGTATAATGATTGTCCAAAGGCTGGCTAGCCTACAGAAGTGGGTGTTAGCAGATGGGTCTCAGGAATTCAGTGTATTCCTGCATCATACACACACAACAAGTAAAAGCTGCCTCATCACAAGGGCTTAACTGTCTTTTCATAACATACTATCAGTACCAAGTATGCTAAACTGCTCAAACGAGGTCTCCAGCAGCAGACCCAGCCACAGCTTGAGGCATTTCCCAACAACACGTCAAATGATCGATCTCTCACAGCACCAATATTTTGCTCTTTAGGGCAGGTCTTTCATCACATTGGAAATGACAGAGTTGCTGAGCTAATCCAAGGCAGTTTGGAGCGACGTGTATTAACTCCAAACTGTACCTAAGTGATACCCATTTCTTCAAAATTCCATTACAGTTGCATAACACATGCTTAGCTATTTACTTCATTAAAATCTGGTTTTTATGTGTCAGCTGCCCCAACCCTTCCAGAAATATCCAGTGAATCTTTATTAGTTACTTCACTTTTCCATGTCCTGGGCAATCATTACTTTTTTTTACCCACTTCCTTCTTGATAGCAATACAATACTCTGAAAGAAATGAGTAATGGGAAAAAATATTACTGTTGTATGTATGATAAATTAAAAGCATCTATTTTCCTTGAAAAGATGCAGCAGTTGTAGTACTCTAAGAGGCTCATTCCTTTCTCTGTAAGTTCCTCTGCAGGAGGTAAAACTCAGCTTGGAAGCACAGTAATTTCCCCTAAAATTTTAGAGCTGCCAAATTATAATAAGAGTGGGATCAGAAATCTTCCTTTTTAGGAAAAGACCATTTGTCAAGT
This sequence comes from Jacana jacana, assembly GCA_013400555.1. Taxonomy (NCBI): domain Eukaryota; kingdom Metazoa; phylum Chordata; class Aves; order Charadriiformes; family Jacanidae; genus Jacana; species Jacana jacana. Next base: position 1,327 of record VZTM01010409.1, on the reverse strand, counting down.
CCGGCCAACAGCAGTGAAGCAGAATGGACTGAGGTCCACATAGAATCACAGAATCATTCAGGTTGGGAAAGACCCATGGGATCATCAAGTCCAACCATCAGCCCCACTCTACAAAGTTCTCCCCAATATCTCTGGGTACACCAGTAAAATCATAGAGTCATAGAATGGTTAGAGATGGAAGGGACCTTAAAGGTCATCCAGTTCCAACCCTCCTGCCATGGGCAGGGGCAGATAATGAGGAAACTGGAGATAAATAATTTTTTTTTTAAAGTGGTTCTGGCTAGTGGATGGAACTGTAGAATGTCCCAGGTCTCTTGGAAGGGGAGAAGTACTAATTATCAACAGTACAAACTCAAAACTTCAAAATGTGGAAAATGCTGGAACTGGCATTCACCATGCAAATTTCTTTCAGGCCTCTTGTGTGTGGATTATCATGCTGACATCTTAGTTACATGATCACCCCCTGTGTTCTCTAGATTTTCTCCCCATAGTGCACGACATGGATGGTGGCCCTTGAATGGACAGTTATTGGGTTTCTCCTTTGCTGTTTGCAGAGCTATGTTCATTGAGATTTGCTAAAGAAAGCGTGTAAAATGAGCTGCAGTTACCTAGAACTTCCTTGTGCATGTATGAGCAGCTATTTACTTCACCAATTCTGTGCAATGGTGATTTTTTTATGGTTTTATTGGTTTATATGGATTATTTAATGGATAAAGCGAAAGCCATGCCCCTGATAGGAAGGTCACCCCTCTTCTAAACTCAAGTCCCCTCTTTAACACATCAGAACACCGGGCTCTTCAAAACCAATTAAATGTTTAAATGTATAAAAGTAACGTATCTTACCCCTAAGTTGGGTGGGAGTGTTGATCTGCTTGAGGACAGGGATGCTCTACAGAGGGACTTGGACAGACTGGATAGATGGGCCAATGTTAATGGCATGGCCTTCAATGAGGCCAAGTGCCAGGTCCTGCACTTGGGCCACACCAACCCCATGGATAGCTACAGGCTTGGGGCAGTGTGGCTGGAGCTGCCTGGCAGAAAAGGACCTGGGGGTGCTGGTTGATGGGCGGCTGAACATGAGCCAACAGTGTGCCCAGGTGGCCAAGAAGGCCAAGGGCATCCTGGCTTGCATAAAGAATAGTGTGACCAGCAGCAGTAGGGAGGTGATTGTCCCCCTGTGCTCAGCACTGGTGAGGCCACCCCTTGAGTATTGTGTCCAATTCTGGGCACCTCAGCACAAGAGAGATCTGAAGGGACTGTAGTNATTCTGTGATTCTATGATTCTAATCCTGACCTCTGAAACAGATTATTTGCTTTGGCAAAAAAA
>VZTM01010408.1:0-12835 GCA_013400555.1 Jacana jacana | reverse complement strand
CCCCCCCCCCCGCCCCCCCCCCCCAGCCTGTACACACACACTTCTGTTTTGTTTAGTGGCCTGACTTCGTGATCTTCTCTCATTCCCCTCATTGGGCACTTTTAATGCCTTTGGTTTCGGTTGGTGGTTAGAAGTAAAACAAACAAACAATCCCCCACCCCACTCGCAGGCGCTTCCTCATTCCGGGGGAACAAGATTAATATAACGAGATATAAAGTAAGCGAGGGAATATTTGTTACCATCCATAATGCGCCTGGAACAAATTCCTCTTTTATGCAATTTGCCTTGAAAAACATTAAGTACGTGGGTAATCTGTAGCATCAAATACATACTTTGTAAATTGTGCAGAGGGGAAACAAACAAGCCCTGAACAAACAAACTCATCAAATAAGAAATCCACAACTCGGGCTGCAGCTGACTTCTGTTTTACTGCCTTTTATGAGGTTACCTGTAACTTTTTTGCTGTGTCTGAACTTTAGAAATCTAGGGGGAAGTAATCTAACGTTTTGCCTGATTTACTTTCAGTAAAAAAGCATTAATGCATAGCTTTGAAATATGACATGCATTAGCACCTACGCAAACTTTCTATTTCGAGAGTATTCTAGTTTTACCAGCAATATGCTTCATCCTATATCACAAAAAACAAAAGGGTTTGTTTTTTTTTTTCTTTGTCAAATAAAGGTGGTGGGTGTGTTCTTAACAAAAGTGAATTTTTTGGCAGGAATGTAAAAACATGTGTCTAGTTTAAAGTTCCACTGTTCCATGTCCTATATTCAATACATGTAGGTGATACAGCAGAAAGATCCCAGGGTCAAAATTCTTATAATGCATTTTACCATTTCAAACTCCCATGCAGATGCTGTCAAACATAGATTATTAATACGGCTTAATTAAGCTCATTGCAGAGTAGGAACTCTGTCTGTGTGAGACCAAGTCTCCCTTTTCTAAATAAGCTGATAATATATACTTGTGTATAGATGTGTTTACACAGTGGGCTGTTACTGTCCTATTTATAAGTTACAGGAACTTTTCAAACCCGTTGTAGCAAAGCAGATCTGCTGAGATGCAGAGGGATACACTGTGCTGCCAAGACACCAGCCTTGATCCCACTGAAGTTGGGGGGAGCATTGCAATTCCTGGGCAGGGCTGGTTGAGACCTTGTCACTGCAGTGCAGTATAATAGATACTGATGAGGTTTTTCTGTAAATCTTTGCTTCACAGCGAAAGTATTGCTGAGGATGTCTAATTCTGAAGGCTTGCCATTAACTGTAAAGTAGCAACGATAATCTACAAGTAACCCATAGAGGTGTGAAAACTGTGGCTTGTGGCATCATCAGATCTTTTTGCTGGTGCATGCACCAGGTTTAGAGCTCAGCCCTACCACAGAATCCAACTGGCGATCAAGTGAGACAGCATGGCCACCGAGCTGCTGTGCGCTAGTTCCAGAAATATTAATTACAGCTGTAAACGGCGCTGCAAAATTAGGGATATTGCAGCCTCCCTGGGCATTGGATCGGCAGCCCAGCTGTGAAAACCACTTCCAGTCAGCCATCAATTGAGATGGAATGGCCATACAGCTGAATTGCAGTGTTTCCAAAAATGTTAATTAAGAATGGGACGCTGCTGCGAAGCGGCAGCTTTGTAGCCCTTTGGAAGCTGTGTTGCAGTTGCTGTAAGTATTGTGGCATTGTATTGGTGAAACCAGTAGCCATCTTCCTCCTCGCATCACCCACAAAAATAGAACTGCTAATGAGCTCAAAGCAGAAGACCTTGTTCAGGGTCTGAATCAGCAGTTCAGACGTTAATTTTGATGTCATAGTTTCCTTTTTTTAGATGTTTGTTTGTTTTTTTTTTCATGTGCAGTACTGTTTAACTGCATGGAGCTCCTGCTTTGAGCAAATGAGGTGCTGCTTAAGGACTAAGTTGAAGCATTGAGTCTTTATCCTAAGTTTACCTTCTGTTCTGAATCCCCAATTCTTCAGTCCACTGATAAGACCGTCTCTGTAGGTAACTACATTCAGTTAGAGCACTGAATTGCTTGTATTGGGGTACAGAAGGGTAACCTTCTTTTACAGAAATATCTATCAATGCTGGTGTGCACTTCTTTAACAAAAGAGATAATTTTAATAATTTATTTTAGTTTTTGAAATAGAGGCCACTTAGTAAACTTTGTTTTTGTTTTTTTTGTGTGTGTTTTTTGTTTGTTTGTTTGTTTTTTGTGTTTTTTTTTTTTTTTAATCTAACATGGTTACTATAGGAAACATGCAAACCTTTGGACAACTAATTAATGGATTTAAGGTCTTGGACTAGATGATCTCCAGAGATTCCTTCCAACCCCATATCTTTCTGTGAGTCTGTAATATGTTTAAGTACAGATGAGACTTTAATGTTTGATGTCTGGCCCATCAAGTACAGTAACTGCTGTGAGAACACTTCAGCAAGTCATGGATTTAACCTAATGCATTTGAGGATGTGTTGAGTCATATTTATGGGGAGACAGTATCATCTATGAAAAAAAAGAAATCAGAAGTGTTTCAGTTATATTCACGTTCTGCTTTCTACCTGCTATTTGCCTTGAGTGAAGTAACTTCTCATCTCTGTCCCTTTCCTCTTGTCTGCCATTTTTACTTAGATAGTTTGCTCAGGGCAAGGAATGTGTCACTATGTATTCATTAACTAAGTATTCTTAACATAATATGGTGGAAATAGTGGCAAAGATAGGACTGCATTGTAGATGCAGTATGCATAGATTTTGCTCTGTAGCAGCTCATCACTTTCAATATCCAAGTAGTTTATTTAGTGTTGTTACAACATTGGCTGTTGTACCTGTTGTCTTCCTAATTTTACCAGTTTATCTCCAATGAATTAGCACAAATATTTGATTTCCACTGAAAGGTGATATAAAAGCAAGAAGGCTAAATAGCCACAGAAATCCTTGCAATAAAAAGTACTTTTTTTCCACCATTTGTTCTGACCAGAAAATGGTATGTCAATGAACCTTTAGGGAATGTCATGAAATGAGGTTTTCCTGAAAAACTGCTGATAGTTCCAGTTGAATGCAGCCAGAACAAGGCAATTTTAAGATCTCTGGGGTCATATAGGCTTACAGATTTTTTTTGTCTTGCCCTTTTCACTTTTGGACAGACTCTACGTAAATTCTTTGCACAAGTCTAACAGGACTTATGCAACAGATGGTAACAGCTGAAATAACTGTTTGGTGTTAGGTTTTAAACTGGTACTTAGATGGGTTTATAGAAGCTAGTAGTGAAACAATAGGATAATTTTACTTAATGAGGTCAACTTTAGAAGGAAGAAGTAAATTTAAGCTGAATTGCAGAAAAAGCTGCATCACCAGCTGACATGTGGAAACTAGGCATGTGAATACTGTTGGTTTGGGATAAAAGCTAAATATTTAAACTAGCTTAGGCCATGTTTCCTGAAATTAAGTAAATTTGAATTGTTCTATACCCCAGTGTGTGTGTGTGGACAGTTGCCACAGACCAGCCCACTTGAAACGCCTGGTGTGCCTGTTTTCTCTGCTGTGGGGTTTACGTATCTGAGACCCCACTGAATATTTGGAGATGGGCCAGAAAAAAAAAAAGTCACCCCAAACCCACCAAAGCTGCAACAAAATAGCACTATGTCCAGAATATAAACAATTCCTGAAGGAAAAAAATCTAACACACCTCTGAGAAGGAAATAGTTAAACAAGACATCTCGAGTTTCTTCATTTTGTTTCATTAATTAAGGAAAAAGGCAGCATTAGTAACTCGATTGAAAGCCATGCAGCAGAAGGGGAACTTGGGGTGATTGTCCCAGAGTTTAAATTCTTGTTTAGTAGTATCATATTTACAATATTTCATACTTTTTCATACTGATGCCTGGAAAGTTAGGAGCGTGTTCGTCTGTTACTTCCTGAAAGGCAAAGTCTAATATTTGGTAGAGAAAGTAATTCCCTTCCAAGTACCTAATGCAGATGAAATGCAAGCTGCAAGAGGATAATGCAGGTAATGTGTTTTCAGATGAAGTCTCAATAAACACTGGTTGCAAAAAAAAGTCCTGAAGGGATACATGTTTACTAACTCAGTGTTGAAAGTCTTTGGATGTAGGGCTAAGTATTTAGCAGCTGATGGTGTAGCCATTGAGGCTGTCTTAGGCAAGAGGAAGCTGTTCTGGTGGTAATGGTTTGCTGGTGATCCACAGAGGCACCTATTTGTTCTTCTGTAAAGTTGTTTCAAAAGATAGTTGATATAGTAAGTATTAAAATACAGTCTTAAATACAGCTTCTCTCATCTGTATGTGTGCGTTGTACATTGAGATTGTGTGGTGTATTTTGCTCCAAATATATTAAGTATTGCACAAATCGTAGCCTCACACCTTCTGAAAAGAAATGAAAACTTGTGCTTATAACTTTACAGGTAATTTTCTTCTTAAATACCAGCAAACTGTGAAATAACAAGGCTTATGAGGAAGTTTCAGCATGGAGAGTATTTTTTCAGTGCTAACTGCTGTTGATAATTATTAAATTAATTGCTAATTATTGCTGCATTATTAGTAGAGATTGTTTTCTCACTGATGCCATCTAATTTGATAATTACAATCGATGTACATCAAAGTTTACCACCGTGGATAAGTAACTTATTTGGCCTCAAGTGTGTAATTATATTTACTTCTGTTGAGTTTTTGTGGTTAATAACTGTTGGTGGGAGCAAATATGAGGACTTATTCTTGGCTTGAAAAAAAAAATAAATATAAAAATTGACCAAACAAAACTCCAAATCCCCAGAAGGACTAGAACCCAGATGTGTAGTCACAATCTGAGAGTCTATAAACCTAAAGGACAAATTCAGAATAAAACTAGTAGAAAAAGCATTGGGAAGAATAGGATTCTTTTTTTTAGATCACCTAAGTTTGAAAACTTTGTGTCTTTTTTTTGGATAGATACATAAATAAGGGAAAATATAATGAAACTTTCAAAATTGGTGGGGGGAGATCAATTTTACAGAAACTCCCCCTCCACGCTTTTCTCAGCAGGGCACTACAATGGTCTTAACAAGTAAAGTGCAAGATGGAAACATGACATCATTAAGACAGTCTAATTAGCTTGTAATTTGTCCCAGAAAGGTATCTGGTTACCAACTAATTGATGTAAACTGATTAACCCTTTCTCTAACATCCCATTCACCACTTTTTTTACTTCCATAGCATATAGTAAGGGTCAAGACTCTGTTGTGCTACACACTGTGCAAACACAAATCAAAAAGACAATCCATACCCCAAAGAGCTTACAACTTACGTGTTGTAGGGGAGGTGATACCTGCATACAAAAAGGATTTAGAATGAATAGCTTTAACACCAGTTAGCATGTTTGGCAGTGGTCTTATCCTAGCTGCAGCCACACAGTTCTCAGTGCTTTTACAAACCTCAGGGAAAAAAAAAAAGAAAAAAGGAAAATTTTAAGGATTTGAAGACCTATAATGAGGTGTCTCTATACATATTTTCTCCCAAGAGTGAAGGGTAGAATGTGTAACAGTGGAAAGGTGCTTGTTTGAAAAATATAACAAGTGTGTGATGGCAGCTGGTGTTATTGGCTCCTTGGAGATGAGGTTCAGCATCCTGACAAAGAAAAGAGATGATTGGTAGCACAGGTATAATCTCTGAAGGGCCTTAACGGTGAAGACAAGTAGCTTATGTTTGATGCAGTTTGGCAGGGTGAGGGCAACAGAGAGATGTAAAAAGGGAGGTGACATGGTCAAAACAATGGGTCAGGAAAAGTGATCTTTATGGAAATATTCTGAAAGGATATGAGTGGGTCAAGGTTGATTTGTCAAAGCTGAGGAGAAAGTTGTTTTGTTAATCATGATGCAAGATGACAACAGTTTTAGCCAGAACAAGGCTGTATTTTTGATAACTACTTAGGGCAAAGTCATCTTCAAAGGTAAAGTCTGGGTTAGAGGTCTGAGGAATAGGTAGGATAGTGGTGCTCTCCACAGTGACTGAAAAAGAGGCAGTGTTGGGTGAGCTGAAGAGGACACTTGTTGCTCTGTTTGAGCCCGAGCTGCCTTCTAAATTTCTGTGTGGAGCTGCTGAGAAGAGATTTAACTTGGACAAGAGGCACATCTGGAGTAAACAGAGAACTATGAGTCATCAATTTAAAGATGATAATTGAATTTCTCAGCTGAACTGTCCCAGAGGTGAGGGCAGGAGGAGAAAAATGAGTCCAACCGAGAAGTCAAAACCTTCACAGAAAGTTGAGCGGTGTCAGGATCAGCTTAGAAGGTAAGAGGACAGCATGAAAGGTCAGTGTCACGACACTCAAAGAATAGCAAACTTTAATGAAGAACATCATGGAAAACTGTGTGAAAAGGACCTTGGCATAATGAGAAGGGTATGGTTGGGGCTTTGACTAAGAAGAGGTCACCAGAGACTCTGGTGAGAAATGTGTCAATTGGGTGTAACAGGCAGAAATTAGATTAGGAACAGTTTAGGACAAAATGGAAGGAGAACTGTCAGCAGCTATAAACAGCTTGTACAATGAAAACGAGAGGAAGCAATGATTGGAGAGACAGGAGTGGGCTAGAGTGTGTATGTTTTCGTTTTTAGATGAGAGACGCTGCAGCATGCCCATATTGTGGTGGGAAAGAATCGGAAGAATAAGAGCAGTAGAAAGTCTGACAACTCTGCTGGAGTTTGAGCATAATCTGATAGGGAAAACTCAACGCAGGTTCAATATATCTGGCCCTCGCATTAAAATAGCTGCAGGCAGCACATGCTTTTCTTTGAGATTTAGAATATGCTTAGTGTTGTACAAAGCAATAAGCATAAGGTTTATTGTGTGCCCCATTACCTTCTGGTTATGTTGTAAGCAAGCAGGGCCTACCTCTGGCCTAACTCAGAAGCACAGGACTAAATCCCCCTCCCCTTCATCATAATTAACACTGATCCAGTTGGATATTTGAGTACAGAGAGTAGGTGCTGTTCAGGTATCAATTTTGCATTTTCTTCTACAAGTACTTTAAAACAAAATGAGTTTTGAGTTTGTTTTTTTTTTTCTGTAAATGAACTTCTGTCTTCTAAGGAGAAAGCTTGCTGCTGTGCCAAAATAAAATGTCATATTTTTACAGGTAATTAAAAATTTTTGTTTAAAAATGTCAGTTCAGCTGCATCCATGATGGGAAGTGCTGAAACATTTTTCTTTCTTTTTCCTGCTTTTCATCACGCTTTATTTGAATTTAAAAAGTTTTCTTTGATTCTCCCTTTATATTCCCAAAATGAAACGTTACCTGAAACACTCACTTTAACCAAAAAAAAAATAATAATGATGATAAAAAAAAAAATAATCTTTAAGTTCTTTCTCCTTATGTGTTCATTTTTATTTTTCCATCTAACTTGCCATGTTACCTGCGCACATTGCAGGTTTCTGCAGCTTTGAATAGTGATGCACAAAACAACAGCCAAAGGATCGAGATTCATCTCCATGAGCCAGAGGTTACATGCATAAATTCATGTCCATCACGCTGTGAATAAATTCTTTTGTTTATGCAACAGTCTGCGCAAGCACAACACACTTGCAGCTGAGCACCAGTTGGTTTACAGCTTTCTGTGCCATTCTCACTTCTGGGTGGGGGGTTGAGTGCATTGAACCCCACAGCTGGTAATACCAGTCCAGTGTGAGTTTATTTGCATCTGAAAGGCCCCCGGTTCCAAAGGTGCTGTGACTCGGCTTGCACTTGCATGTGTAGGTTGCTAAGCGCAGCCCCTTGTGTGCACACTTTTTGAGCGCCGTTACTTGGTATTGTGAGTGAAAAAATGTAGAGAGAGATAGAGACTTGGCTTCCACTGAAACCAGTGGAAAGATTTCCATTGAGCGCTAGCTCCGTTCCTAAACTTCAGAGGGTTTGTGCGTATGCATTTTCAACACAGGCATGCATGAATGAAGGCTTCTCTATTTCGTTGTTGAATTTGCCGTGTTTTCTTGCAAGCAAAAATGACATTTCTCATGTCAAGTAAAGGAAAGACTGACAAGAGGCGTGATCTTCCTTCTCTTTGTGCCGGCTTCACAAGGGCTCACTCAATGAATGAATTAGTGTTGCTTCTGATTCACAGAAAAACAAGTGAGAAAGGAATCATGGCTTAAAGGAGAATATAGATGTACCCTCTCTTTGTAGAATAAGTGCCATTTTGGTAGAATATTTTTTTAATCCGGACCCACTTTTCTCCACCTTAAATAGATGGTAGCTCTACTTTTATCATTTCTAAAGATGCAAAGTTTTGTGAGGATGCAAATGAACTCTTCAGGTTGATCTGATGTAGGTCGCTTCTGTTGAGAATGTGGGCCTGTTTGGTATGTTGCAGAAACAAAAGGGAGAAACCTTTCAGTGGGGGTCTAGGGAGGTCTGCAGATTGAGAGACAAAAACTGGTTTCTTGCTGGGGTCCAAGAGACGTGTTTCTGGTGTCCCCCGCAATCTCACCTTCAGTGCCAAACCGCAAAAGGCCATAGCTGAACGCATCTCTTGCTCGAACACTTCATCAACTTAGCACCCTCTGAGCTATTTCACATTCCCTCCCCTTGCTTCAAACTGAGATATGTGGCTCACTACATGTAAAATGAAAACTCCTCAGACAATTCTAATCATATTGTCAGTCAGATAGTCATCTTCTGAAAGGGGATCCTTCACCTTTAAGAATGCATGTACAATAGTGATATGTAAGCAGCTCAAAGACTCAATACCCCTTTTTTCTGCAAAGCAAGGCTGGGTTAGGAAAAAATCAATATGTTAGAAGTAAAGGTCATACAAGGAAAAGTGACATGAAACAGTCTTCATGAAGGATATTGTTCCCTTAGTTCTGTTTGAAGTTTTCTTTACCCTTGTGCTAGCCTTAGAACAAATATATTTTGCCCTAGAATAGAAACATATTTTTATTCACCTTTAAAAGTCTGTATTTTAAATATTTGTCTATTAGGGCATGTTCACGTTTTAGCTTGTTTTGTTTTTGTCCTATGGGTGAAGTAATCCTTGGAGAAAAGAATATTGTGTGTGTGCCATCCCGGTGCATTTGCTGGTCAGGGTTCCTTTAGAAATGGAAGTATATAATGCACACAAATGTATTTGCCTATCTTTTTAACAGTTCTCAATTTACTTTTCAAGTGGGCCAGATGCACTACTATAGCTCTTAAAAGGGTCAGGAACATCTCCTTATTTCCCCACACTCTGTACTTATTGCTTGGGTATAGTTTTAAAGTAGTCCATGAACCCTTTTCACTCTTGCAACACATTTACCCACAATTAACAATCAAACCATCCTTACTTCATTCAGGCTCCCATTCTCTCTCTGCCTCATTTTCCCTGCCTCTCTCTTGATCTGCCATTGTACCGAAAGCTGTTTGTGCCATCGCAATCTGCCCTCCTTACCAGCCACACAAGGATGGGGAGGGGGGAGAGAAAAAGCACACAGCATTCAGGCACTGAATAGCAAATTGCTCTTGAGTGTCCTTGCTTCCCCCATCTCTCCCCCTTCCTTCAGAAGGACAAGGGGGCCCCTGAAAGCAACTATACATTTTGCTTAGTGCTCTTGAAAACAAGCGTTTCACACCTGAAGCCTTTCACGGCAGCCCAGAAGCACCCCTTCAAACCACTTAATTGCCAATTGCTTCTGAGCTCGTTGTAAAAGTCCATTATGTCAGCCAGCTCTATGGCGAGTGACAAAGTATGGGGAATGAAAGAGTCCTCCTCACGGGGCCAATGCGGTCTTAAAAATCCCTAGTTCATTGGTTTGCTTGCTGTTAACAGACAGTTACTGGCCACAGTCAAAAGTATGCCAAAACCTCTATCTTGCATTATTATTATTTTGTTGCATTACAGATGCTGTTACCCTTATGTTCTTTCACGTGTGTCTGTATACGAACATCCAAGCAAATTTTGAATGTAGCTGGGAAGATATTTTCACACAGACTTCATCTGTACTTGTGGACCTCGGATTGTATGATTGCCACTATTGTTCTGCTTAGGTTTGGGTTTTTTATTAGGTAAAGTAATAAAAAAGAAAAAAAAAAGTGATGTGATGATTTTCAAGGTTGAAGCTATGGCCCTGAGGTATTAAGGAAAAAAGTGTGTAGGTATTCACTTAAAAGAATAAGGGACATTGCCTTGAAGAGAAATGAAATAGATTCAGGCTGTTTACTTTAATAATCTCAGTTGTGAAGAACCATTCTGAAACTATACGTGCCTGCCTTGTGACTAAGCAACTGGAAACGGTTCGTTGGTGTTTGAGTTGAGTTGACAATTACAGGTATGGATATAATCTTATACAGCAGGGCTGATGTTGTGAATATTCCCCAGTTTTATTTGAGTATTTAGAATTCATTGATTTTACGATCCTATTTGGCCTTTGTGGAACTCAGCAGAAAACCTCCCTCTGATTCTTAAAAGTTCTTGATTTTTGGACTCTCACTGCTTACAGTTGTATTCCTACCGGGGAGGTATTCTAGTGAAATAGTGAAAGAAATTCAAGCTAATGCTTGAGAATATTTGCCAAAAAAACCAAAGCTGGTTTATTCAAAAGATTGTGTGCGTAGTATGAAACCAGATTTTTAAAAGTGTCTCTCTGACCTATGATGGAATAGAAATAACGTCATGTGACATTTTGTCAAATCATGAATAACCAATACTACTCGCACCCAGACTATTAAACACATCTGTCTGATTCCTAAGGAGCTACAGATCTGAAGAAATCATTTTAATATTTTGAATAACAGGTTCAAAAAAATGGCCTTTTGCATATAGACAATTTGTGGGTCAAAAAAGGGGTGACATTAATTTATTATTAAACTGTTCATTATGAACTAATCACCCAGTTTGAATTAACACCTTTTAGAGGATTTTAAAGAAAAACATTACATAAACAGATGCAGTGTAAACTTGACTAAATACAGAATTCTTAAAGACAAATAAATGCTTAGAAGTGGATTTTAGAATATATTTTAAACATGTATATAAATATGTACTCAGTTTAGGTTTGTGTTAATGAAATACTGTAAGACGGAATGTTCTGAAAATTGGGAAGCCGTAAAATGTATCTGGAGCCTTTTCAGGCTATTGCACTTCCCCTGGGCCCCCAATATACTTCATAAGGTCTAGTCACCCTTGCATTTTTGATTGTGTTTACAGAGATTATTTTCAAGTGTGGTGTTCTACCAGGGGCTTCAGATAGTGGGTTGCTTCTTTCTTTTTTTACATTTTATTACTTATTTATTACCTTTACCACCTGATGTTTAAAAACAGGCTGATTTTTTTATTCATTAGAAATGCACAGAGACAATCCCGCTCATCGCCCTCACTCGTCTGCGTATTGGGCTACAAAGGCATTAAGTAAGTTAAATAACTTAGTAAACTTCATTAACCAGAACCTTGCAGTAGAACAGGACCATCGGGTATCCTGAATGGAAGTCGGGTTATTGGTACCCATAGTCTGCTGAGCTACACCTGCTGAAATCTCCCCTACGTTTATGCACGTGTCCTGTTTTGTCAGTAGCATGTTTGTGTTACTGACGCAAAAAGATCCACCAAAAATACCTATTGAAGATGATTGGGCATTTAGTAATTTTTTTCCCAACCTGCTGTATATCTGCTGGGTTGATTTCTTGATAAAACTTTCATCTGGTCCGGTGTAGGACTTCATGAAGTTCTGTTGCCCAGCATTTGGCACAAGAATTCAAAGTCCTCTGTTTGCCATAATGGAAGAAAATGTGTAAAAAATGTGGATTTTTAAGAAGCTATGTTTAGTTTCCTCTAATATTTGCAAGGAAAATTCCAAGTTTTTTAAAGAAATCATTGAGAAACTTCTCTGCAGCCTCTCTGAAACAAACCTTTTCCATTTTCAAGGTGCAAATCAGAGGAGAATTTTTCTGAGCAGGGATGACTTCTCAGACAGCATTATCTTCCTTTACAGCAAGAGCACGCATTCATCACTCCTTTTCATCGTACTCTTTACAGCAATTAGACATTTTCCTATATATTTCACACTGCTATGTAATTTTTTCTGACAGCTCATCAGCCTCTTTGACTCATGACCTGTAATGCCATCCTTGTTTTTTGAGATGTTTGTTTGTTGTTTTTTGTTCCCCCACCAGGAGATGTGAGCACATATTATCATAGATGCATAAGGCCTATCAGTCATTTTTTCAGAAGGTATCCATGAATAGAGCAATACTGTTCCCTCTCCGCCCACTTGTGATTTTTTTTTTCTTACCAATTTCCCTCAACTCCCTGAAAATAGCAGGTGCTTCTCTTCATTCACCTCCGCTTCATCCAGCCCATCTGTCTGATTCTTCTATGAGAAAGATTAATGGGACATAACTCACTTCATCTCATGGTTTTTAACAGATCAGGGCGGAGGGGTAGGTGGAAATTCTATCCAATTTTAGATAGATGTTTCATGATGAAGACCTGATGATGATATCGCAGCAGTAAATTTGGGATCTTTCATAGTGTTGGTCTGTTTCCAAAGTATTTCACAGGCTTGTGTTTTGAATGTCACCATAAGTAAGTTGCTCTCTACCCATCCATCTCGAAAGCCATCACTACTGTACCAATGAGATGCCTTAAGTGTAGTTGTGATAATATAGCTTTAGGCTTCATAAGGCTAAATATGCCTTGATCCCTTGGCCTGCATTCCTGGGCAGGATCAATTTTGGCAGGAGTGTTTGTGGGGGTTATAGGGGTTGTTTGCTTTGAAACATATTTTCAAATAGCCTGTTAAAAGCCCTTATTTCCCCTCCTGATAAACCTCTGTCAGTTTTCTTCTTTATTGTAAACCTCACAATGTAAGCCTCCT
>VZTM01010406.1:1910-20234 GCA_013400555.1 Jacana jacana | reverse complement strand
CTTTTCCTCTGCAAGAAACTTGAGGACAGTTCTAATATTCACATTATAAACCACAGTAGCAAGTCTGACAATTATTGTCACCAGAGAGGTTTGAAGGAATACAAAAGATAGTTTTCTTCTGGATTCCTAACTCTTGTTACCGGGGATAAATTTTTTATCATCAGCAAGCGAATCCCACAGAGAAAGAGCAACGTCTGCTGTCAGGATCAGCAATGGCCCTGGTGGACACTTTCTTCTGTTTCAGTCACGTAGTTTCTGGATGTAGAGTCCAAGATCAAGAAGGCCACTGTGATTCTCTGCTCTGATCTCTTGCATATCAGCAGCCTGCAGGTTTTCCTGAATTTTCATGTTTTCTTTATGTAAATTTTTTCTAGTACCTAATTCACTCATGACTTAAATCATAATCCAAATTTTATTTACCTCAGGCTCTAATCTTTAGATTTTGTTATAACCTTGCCTAATAGATATAGAGAGCTTCCTATTAGCAGATTTCTGTTCCTTATATAGGTCCTTTAGACAAGTCTCTCTTTTGCCTTTTCTTTGGGTAAGTCAGCACAGATCATCAACAGCTGAGCAGGCCTTACATTAGTTACTTTGAGCTCATTCTTCCACACTCTGCTGTGGAATCATAGCCTAATTTTCCTGTACAGACTTAATTTGCATGTGTAGACATGCATTGTCCATGATTTTTTCAAAACCTGTTGTTAACAGCACAATATCGATCATGGAGCACTGTAGCATTTTACTTTCAATACTAGAATTATGAAATTTAGGACTGCAAAATCAATTTCTGTAGAAATACATTTTACTTTCAGTGTTTCCTTTTTCCATTTACAAATAATTTTATTTCACAGCATTTTATTCTTTTTTTTTTCATAAGTTTTCCATCTACAATTGATTCAACAGTTATTAAAATAATTTTTAAAAATTAACCTGATCTTTAGAAGGTTTTGGACCAAAAATTAAAAGCCAACATGCATTTAAACTATAATGCTAAGCTACAGTGCTAGCTGTTTTTCTGTGACAAAAAAAAAAAAATTCATTTCACCTAACAACCATGTCTAAAAGTTAGATGTCTATCTCAGTCGCTCCCTTTATATGCAGTGGAGTATAGGAGGCATCTTCACCAAATGATTCAGAGAATCATAAATCAGTGTCCAAGATGACTTTGTTACCTGAGTCACCCTCTGTAAGTATATTCTTCTCTCCACTGACTATAAAAAGCATAATTATCCTACATTTAGAAGGACAGCTTTTAGATATTTCAGGAATGATTCAGGTAGTTATACAGAGATGCTGAAGATTATCTGAGGTATCCTTATGGAGCCAACAGAGATGACACAGAAGCAGAATACTCCAAGTATCTAATATACCAGCAAATGCTTAGGCAACTGAGTTTCAGCCCTACATTCAGGTGAGGTAAAATTCCCAGGATTCCCTGATTTAATACTGTACTGAGCATAGGCTTTTAGCCAGTTATTTTAAATATTTCCCAAAACAATTTTCTGAATGATGCATCAACGCAGTTGCTAGTGGGCATTGAAACATCACTACTGTCAAAGATTTTGCTTCTACCAAAAAAAGCAGTTACATGAATGAACACATAGTTCCCCATAGTTACCCATATTTTTTCTCTCTAACGAGGTTCTCCATAGCAAAAATTCTCAGCTGTATAACCTCACTAAAGTTGCAACATATGAATAAAAATAAAACTTTTACGTGAGGATCAATGAAGTTTTCTGCACAAAGGGACTGAATTTTGAATCAATGAAGTTTTCTGCGCAAAGGGACTGTTCATTGGTTGACTTATTTGATGGCATGTTCTACTCAGGTTCCTGAGAAGCCATAGAGATTTCCATGATTTAGATACAGATACTAAAGAGGAAATGATCCTCCTGAAGGGCAGGGCTTATACAGCGGATTTGAATAACTCAGAACTGCAGCTCCCAAGAGGCATCACAGCAGTTTTTCTTCCATACTGAGTCCTGTCAATTAGTTAAATAGACATAGAACTGATCTGCTGTCTTAGTTTCCTAATGTGGGTATTTAGACATCCCACTTACGCAGCCCTTGGAAAAAGACAGGTGTCCAGGTTTCCAGTAAACCCAAATGATGGAACCATGGGATGGTGATAATAGCAGAACTTGGAACATCTAACCAAATACATTGTAAAAGTTTAGGCTCTCACAGGTCCTTAATTGTGTCAGCAATAGGTGTGAGCTTTATTATTTTACAAATCACTTTGCTAAACTTTGATGCCTTTGTTTCCTTTAGGAATGTCTTTCACCCAAATTTATAACCTCATTGTCTTTCACATCGATTTTTCAACTTGGTTTCTCTCATGTAAACAGTAAGATTTGCATCCATGAATGACCATAAAACAAATACTAAAGCAATAGCATAATCTGAAAAAAATTATCTAAAAGAAGAATTTATGACTATGAAAAATTACACTTCATAGAAACTTTTCCCCTGAGTTGATAATGAGAAAACTATGCAAAACTACTCAAAACAGATGTGGCCATTGAACCTAATGTGGCACTGAAGGGAGCCCACTGGTGCCCAGAGGACAGTTTAGGTATCTGTAGAGGAACAAGAGATGCTCTCTGGTGAGGATAAAATTAATTTTTTGTCTTACTCATACAATAGATTGGTGCCATTTATTGTGTCCATGCTTTTGGGGTTTTTGTTGTATTCTTGTATTAACAGCATTTATGCTTTGAAACAGCATGCTATTTCTCAGCCTACCAATCACCTCTTTTTCTACAATTAAAAGTTTTACATTATAAAATGTCTGAACTGAGACTGAGAAAGGAAATACAGCTCTCCATTTTCATCTATGAAATGTGAGTTTAAAAAAAGTTGATGAAACTAAAGCATGTGGATTCTTTGCATCTTTTTAATATGCATATGGAGCCTAGTAGATTCAAAGTTTCTTTGAGTTCAAGTGATTTTTCAGGATAAACAAAAGAAATATGTATCTAATGTAATTAGTCAGAAATAACCCTTCAGCCCAAATTACAAAAACCAGACCGACAGCCCTTCCTCCCCCCCCCCAAAAAAAAAGACAGGAGCGGAAGAGAATAAGACTTATGAGTTTATAATAAACCAAACTACGCAGTGCGTGCAAAACCATATGAAGCTCCCAGAATGACGATCACGTCACCAGTAGGCATCAGGAAAAGTCCCAGCCTGGACTCGGTGATCAATAGGAGATGGATTCCAGATCTGGAGTCAGGAGTGCTCGGATCAGGATCAAACACAAATGAACAAACAGGGTCCTCCTCAGACATTGGCCATCGAAGAATGGGTTGACCCTTTGATCCCTCAGCTTTTATACTGAGCACTATGCGGATGGGACAACAGTCCAGTTGGTCAATTTTGGGTCACCTGTCCTATCCACCCCTCCCTATAGGTGTGACCCCTCGACGCTTTTCTGCTTCCAGCCCTCCAACAGGGCACATAACGAAGTTACCTGACCTTGGTTGTTATAGCAATAGGTATAAGCAAGGACCTCTCTGCACACCGTTCCTTGGGAAAATCAGGTCTTATAACTGTGAGAATGAACAGCTTTCTGAACAATATGCTGTTAATTTCAGAGTTTAGTTAGTTAGAAGAGGCTCAGCTAAAAAAAAGTAAAATTACTGAACAGAAAATTGGTTTTGTTTTACCTCAAACCAGGACACTCTATTTTTTTTTAAAAAAGCAGAGTATTGCACTTAAAAATATCTCTAGCAATGCATGCTTAAAGTACATGAATTGTTCTCAGATAATTAGTTCTTACACATTCAGGCTCTCTGTTAACTTGGGAAAATAAATTTTCTGAAAAAAATCCAGGAGCAGATCATGCAATGCAAGCACCATTCCCATATCTTTGCTGTTATAAATTCAGTCTACAGAGATATAACTCTATTCTTAAGTAAAAACAAACAGCATCCCCAAATCCCTGTCAGTAGAGGTGCTCTCAATCCCTTCACCCCCTGGGTTGTATTGATACCAGGTGCAGGACCCTGCCCTTGGCCTTGCTGAACTTCACGAGGTAAACATGGGCCTAATTCTCAAGCCTGTCAAGGTCCCTCTAGATAATATTGATAATGTTACTATTAAATATAATACTTATTTGTAATATTTGCATTTCATTTTCTATTTTGTGCTTTTAGCTAATCTAATGTTAGCATTTCTATAATTACAAATGTAATTTATATGTATATATATTATATATATAAAGTATTTAATAGTTGCAGTTTTGATATGTGTAGGATACATTTCAAGATGACCATTCTGACGCTTCTGGAAGAAAGTATTAGGTTATTTACATCCATGATATATTGTGAAATTTCAGTCTTTTCTTGAAAACTATTTTCCGGTGAGCTTGATATGCTGTCCTCTCCTGCTTTGGCATTCAAAGCCTATCAAAATACACAACAAAAAAAGCCTCTTTTAATAGGTTCTTTAATAGTGGTGTATTTTTAAAAGGCCAAGGTAAGAGAGAGGATATTAGCTTGTCTACAGATGGATCCTTCAAATCACCTTCTGGATAGAACAAATTAAGTTTCTCTTTGAACCTCCATAAATTTTATTTATTTTATTATTTAAATATTTTATTAATTATAATTTATTAATTTTATTATTTAAATTTTATTGGCAATAGACAATGTAGTATTAAGGGGAACTCTGTCTCGAAAGTTAGCTCTTGTGACTACCTACTTTTGGAACTACATTATTCTTTGATTATGTTGCTATTTCTTTTCTTGCTCTGTGCCCTTTCTTTTTCTGCTGTGTTTCTTCTTTACCCCTAGTGAACGATGTTTAATGAAATACTTACCTTTCAGCTTGGTTCCAAAGTCCTGAAATGTGTAAATCTTCAGTGTTTATCACATTCCCAGTGATTCCCATTCAGAACAACAGCTTAGCCTAGAAATGGTGAAGATTTGAAGAAATGAAGAAGACAAAATTCAATTCCAACATGATTCATTCCACCACTAATGAATTGGTTGTAAAATAAGAAAAAAAAGATTTTTTAAACCTAAGCAAGCACAACCAAAATTTAATACAACGATTAATCCCCTAATAGAGCATTCAGTCACAGTGGCATTCATATACTTCCTGAATCAAACATCTGGTAAATTTTTTAATCTTTTATGTCATCCCACTGTTTTCGTCCAAGAATCATTTTCCTTTTTACAGCTTGAGCTGAAGTGAAAAAAATGGGACATCTCAAAAGTCCTCAGAGATGCATGAATTTTGAGGTTTTGATCAGATTCATAAAGGCCACGAGGCTACTAGGTGCATTCAGAGGAAGGCTGGTGTGGCCAACCAGCTATTGAGCCTGGAAGTAGAAAGGTGTGCAAGTTAAAGCAGCTTTATTAAGTGGATGAGAGTGAGGGCATATTTCCTCAAGTTCATTGCTATGCAAACCCAGTTGTCCTTTATCTGAGTAGTGACAATCCACTGTGCTGTGCTGTGCAGGTTCATCAGTGTCTTAGACTATGCACTATGTACTAGCTCAGCTTTAGGCACATATATTCAAACATTAGAACCTCAAAAGCTCTGCTGTATCTAGCTGATTAAACTCTTGAGGCACCTTTCTTTTAATCAGTCTTTCTTGGATCAAATATTCAGAAGGGTGAGTCAAGGACTAAAATAAATTATCTCATAGTTCAGATAAATTTTCTAATTTCTAGGATAATGAATCAGTTTTCCCTTTTCCTCCATCCTTTCAGTTCAAAAAATATTAATTAAATAATACAAAGTAGAAGAGCTCTGCATTTCCTCCTGTAGCACACCTGGCAACAAGAAGAATGAGCTTAAATGGACACATTTCTGTGTCTTCCCACTCAGAGTGACCTGTTCTGGTTTAGGCACTTAAACCAGGGGACCAGTGAATAAAAAAACAGCACCAACTCAGCATTATTGCTCAAAGTCAGATTGAGTTAACATAGATAGATGGATCAGATTAAATCTCTTGTGGTGAGGTACCCAACCCTGTGTATATTAGTAGCCTTCTTCAAATGTGTTTAAAGTGTATTATATTAAACTTCTTTCACTGAAACTTAAGATAATGTATTTTGCTTGCATTTATAATGAATTAAGAGGATGTAGATGGCAGCTCACAACAGATCAGTTGACAATGGAGGTCTCTGCAGTCACTATCTCTACCTGCTACCCAACCTTGAAGGAATTCAATTAAGAATTAAGACACCCAAATGCATGTGTTTACACATAGATGTCTGCAGGTATGCTGTTTCTTAAACTTTTGCTATCAACAATGGACTCTTATTTAATGGTATCAACAGAAACAAAAGAGTTATTCAGGTCATCATAAAATAGATATCTGGTGGTGTAATCTGGAACTGAATCTGAATACTATTACTAATTATCAAAGTCTGAACCACCACCATGAAGTAATTATTTTTCCCATCTGACTACAGAAAGAGCCAAATAGATTAGCTCAGAAGCCAAATTTTTATATGGCTGGAATTAGGTCAGATCAATCTCACTGGTTTTATTACAGACTTTTATCTCTGTCTCCCTCCCACATTTATCCTTTGCCCATGATTTCTGCAAATTTCTCTGTTAGATTGTGAATTCTCTGTTAACATCACTAGCAGTGGTTGAAAACAGAATAAATGGGAAAATATCCTGATTGTCTTAAATTTTTCTGAAATTTCTGTAAAACATTGTCAAAAGGAAACAGCTAAACAGGTCTTGGTTTCTCGATGGAGAGACAATTTAATAAGGTGCTGCTCTTCTAAAGCATGTATTTTTGGCTGTTCAAGACAGCAAGATTAGGGGGAAAAAAATCTTTGAAAGCAAAATGACTTGTAATGATGGATCACAGCTGAGATGGAGGCTATTCCGAATCATCCTCTTGGCTGTATTGATTACAGTGTACACAGCTCAGTCTCTGATGTAATGGGAAGCACTGTCCATGGCACTTCCCCAAGGACTAAGAGGCTTTATGTTATTAGAAGAGTGTCTCCTAAATGAGGATGAGGATTAATTTTCAGAACCCTGAAACAAAAACTAAAAATAAGTTTTCTTCTCTCACACATGGATTTATTACATAGTAATTCCCACCACTTATTCTTCAAATTGCAGTAGATTGGCCCTGACTTTTTTGAGTTGGACTTATCATATCATATGCAACCCCCAGATAAACTCCTATTTTATTCTGTATTGTTTTTCTAAATTAAAATAGCAAATTATATGAGTTAAAGTCCCTTCAAAGTCTTCTGTTGAAATATGCACTCAGACATGCTGAGTTGGGAAAAATATGAACTCTTGATCCTTTTCTCAAAATCTGACATAGAAACCTGAAGTCAACAAATTTTGTCTTCAAGTGATAAAGGGTTGTGTCTTTACTGTTGGAAGTGATTGATTAAATTAAATCATTTATTGCAACCTGAGGTATAGCCAAATATGAACAACCACAAATCTTTTTCACAAAGAAATTGTGTGGGTCAACAATATCCTTAATGAGGTTAGTGTTCAAATATACACATATTATGTATAGTACCTTCATGCTGACACTCACAATCTCCTCTCTTTCTCTTTCTTCTTTATTTGATTATGGTTCAGGGAGTGAATTATTATATGATCTGTTGAAAGCATTAATTCTCCCAGAAAAAGGCTTCAAGCAGTATAATTTTTATTTACTTAGCACTACTAACATCTAACTTAACTATCCTGTTAAATTATAAGTAACGGGCACAAACTTGAACACAGGAAATTCCTTCTAAACATGAGGAGGAACTTCTTTACTTTGAGGATGGCAGAGCGGTGGAACATGGTACCCAGAGAGAAGATGGAGTCCTCATCTCTGGAGACATTCAAAACCCACTTGGATGCCATCCTGTGCAACCTGCTCTAGGCGGACCTGCTTTGGCAGGGGGGTTGTACTAGATGACCTCCAGAGGCCCCTTCCAACCTTGACAATTCCATGATTCTGTGATTTAATATTGCTAATGGAAATATATATTTATGCAAGCACACATATGGACCTATGGAACCCAAAACAAAAGCCATCTGTAAAGGAGAGGACTACTTAGGTTAAGCATTTATCTCAGTTCAAATCATTATGTTATCCTGAAACTGGATCATAATTCTTTTGACTGAAACAAGGAAGTTTTGCTCCTTGATGAATGTGTTTTGTAGGTGTCTTGCTAGAAAAACTGAAAGAACCATCTCAAATGTAGTAAATGAAAAACACAGAGTAGTTGCCATTTTAATAGATACGAATAATGTTAAAATAAGATATCAACAGAGCTATGTTACTGTGAGTCTTTCAGGAATAGTGTGTAGGAGTTCTATTACAGTATTACTGTAAACACAGCTCAAATTCATTCGACAAGCAACAAGAGCCTGATGTTTCTATCGCCCCACAGGAATCATGATGAAGTTTCAGAATTGCTTATAGCTTTACATGTTTATCAGATAACATCATTCTTTTAAGATAGAAGTTAAAACTTCATAGGCAACTTCCTATATAAGTAGGCTGGCAAACTAAAATAAGTGCTTTTTGGGGTACAGATCAAGAATACACTAGGAAATCCCAGGTGGATTTATGATCATGCATGAAATACTGCACGACTGACAGGATTGCTCTTTCTTCATGTATGATCCATATAAAAGATCATGTTGGGTGACTCCAAACAGTATATAAAATTCATTCAGAAGTTGAGATACATATTTGTACGAGTTTCTGTATTTATGGCACTGTAATGACAATAGGCTTAGCCCTACTTGGTGTGGGTGTCAAAATTATATTTACATTAGAAATCTTTCATATTAAAAACATACAACTAAATATATCATATTAAAATTTTGGACAGGCAAACATCTGATAGTTACAATTTAATCCTTAAAATAGTACCTGCACTGCCGCTTTGCATGCACATAATACAGGATGGAGATAAAGTGACATTCCTGTGTGACTAGGTTTAAAAACCTTCTAATGTAATCCATCTTGAATGCAGCATAGAAGACTACATGTATTTGCAGCAGCATGAGCCCTTTTTCCCCACATTCAGTGTACTGTGCACTTGTACTCTAAGACTGTCAAAAGTGCTTGCAAGGAAGATGCCCCCCACATAAATTTTCTTAAAGATAGATGCAGTACAAGAAGGGATCCTACAGTGATCAGTTTGCATTAATTTCACATTCATTTGAATGCCACAGTAATCCAATATGACTAGGTAGATTGATTAGTCTCTTAGGAACTTTCTCTTTTGTAACATCACAGAGACTCAGACTGAATAAAGGAACTCTGGAAGAAAAGACTCAGCTAAGTATCCTTCTTTATCCTGCTACATATGGTCATACTACATATGTCATACCACATACTACAATATTTTGGCCTTGACTATTCACTTACTTAGGTTCTTCAATATTTTAACTACTATGTTCTTTCCCACTCAGATACCTAAACCTTTTATTTCCAGTCCGTGGTTTAGAAAGCGGGTAATAATTGTAATATTTTCCCTAAACTTCCACAAAATATTTAGGTTTTGCATCTCAGAAAGCCCCCAGATCAGAATGGAAGAAACCAATGTTTTAAATTTTCCAAGAAATAACTTACACGTGGGCTGCGCTGAACCACTGTCTGTCATTTATTCCAGTTACCCCATTGTATTAATGAGGAAATTTAAATATTTCAGCTTCCAGAACTGGCTTCACCTGGCTGAGGAACTTGTGAGAATGTAGGAGAGAAAGGGGGAAAGACCAAGCCCAACCAGGAGTTTTTGTGGAACTCCAGATTCAGATATTATGCCATTGGACAGGCAGAAGCTAGAGGAACTCATGATAGTAACACACAATATCAGACAGAAGAGAGAACAAATCAATAACAGTTTGAGTGGTTAGGGGAGTGGCACAGATATGGAAAGAGAGCAAGGCCTGAAACAGGGAATAGGCAGGTAGGTCCAGGTCAGCAGAGGCTGGGGAAAAGTAGCTAAATCATACCATTATGATTTTGTCAATGTCCAGTGTCTTTGCCCACAGATTTGAACGCAAACTCAGCAGGATAGGGTGTAGCCATCCCAACACTAAATCTTTTCCAGATGTCTTGGACTCACCAAAAAGGCTCATATTCCCCGCTGCTCCCATATATCTTTCAAAATATATCTGAGCACCACTGTGAATATCCTAATTGGTTCCTATTAGTGCATGCCTAGACCACCTACTGTAGCTGACGTAAAAGCTACAAAGACCAACTCTACATATGGATCAGTATTCCTGGGTTCAGACATCCTGACATGATGTATTCTGCAGTCCAACCTTAGTTACCTCCTCATTGCTGATAACGAGCTGCCTTATCAGGGATCACACCCAACATTCTGTCCTCCAGGCTATGTATCTCTTTCCTTTGTATGGACATCAGGACTGTCTTTCATTCTCAAAAGATATATCATCCTTTAATATGAAGACAACAAAGGTCTTGCTGTTGATGTATCTCACTGTTGTATATCAGTTCCCCAGAACACAACCAGATTGTATGACTGTCTATCTAGGAAATGCTCATTTGCTATTAATGAAAAAGATTTCAAAAGACCATTCAATAAGCATCTAATTATCTTAAATTAGGAGCTGCATACTTATGAACAGAACTAAGAAACCATAAGAAATGGCCTTATTATAGAAGTTCTGCTTGAAACAGATATGTTCAGAGTTTTGCCCACAAGTCGTCTGAGATAAATGAATGAAATTATATTTATTCTTTAATTAAACTAAACATCCCAATAAAACCAGCTGCACTTCCAAAAGAGACTGTATACACCTACAACATATCTGCAACAGTTTCTCCATATGAAAATAGAAACATGTGGGCAGCATTACATAACTAATTCTGTAGTTAATTCTCAAATTTCTGTAGTAATTTACAAAGATCTATGAAGAGTAGCTGACCTTCTTATGTGTTAACATGTACAATAAGATTCTGCATTTTATATAATCTTTTCTCCAAATGATGTAAACCCATAAAATCCTTATGCATATTATCAGTTTGGTAGATTGAGGTGGGGACAGAGTCATTGTTTTCAGAGAAACATAATCTCATCAATAATGATGTTCTGCCAATCAGCAGGGCATACCATTTACATTAACGCTGTATTTTTGTGTTTTAATCATGTGCTAAAGAGGATAAAAATACTCAGGGTGGAATTAGAATCACTGATTTCAGAATGGATGACATTGAAGAAACTTGTGGACTTTTTAACCCAACAGTTAGCTCAACTAGTGCAACTACTACAACTACTCCTGGACTATGTAGTTGTAGTCATACAACTATGTGAATAGTTGTATGAACAGTCTACCTCTTCTTCATTTCCTCCCAGATATTCATATACATTGATAAGATCCTCATGAGCCTACTTTTCTCCAGTCTGAGGAGTCTCAACTCTCTCAGACTCTCCTCTCCATCTGACAAATGCTCCAAGTCCTTAATCATCTTTGTGATGTTTCACCGGACTTGCTCCAGTAAGTTGTCTCCCTTGTACTAGGAAGCCAAGAACTAGACACAGTACTGCAGGCGTGGCCTTGCTGGTACTCAGCAGAGGAGCAGGATTGCCACTCTCAGCATGCCAGCAGTGCCTTTCCCAATGCAGCGCTGGATGCTGTTGGCCTTTGCCACAAATGTTCATACTGGTTCGTGATCAGCTTCTTGTCCACTAGGACCCCCCAGTCATGACACTGGGGTAGGCCCATTTCTCAAGACAGCTGAGATCCAGCTGAAGGGCAGCACAGCCACCTGGTGAACCAACCACTCTTCTCAGTTTTGTATTGTCTGCAAACTTGCAGAGGGTGCAGTCTGTTACACCATTTACATCATTAATGAAAATGTTAAACTGTAGTGGATCCAATGTTGACCCATGGGGTACATCGCTAGTGACTGACCAGCAGCCCATCTTCATGTTGCTGATCACAAGCTCTTTGAGCCCAGCAGCACAGACATTTTTTCACTGAAAAATCTGTTGGCCAAAGAGCTTTGATCATCTGGCCTTTGTGGCAGCATTTTAAATTGCCAAATTTTATATCATATAGGAATCCAGGGAGCAGATGAAAAATCCCCTCTAGTTTAAAAAAAAAAAAAAAAAAAGGTGTTGAAAATGAATACTGAAACTAAAACTGGTACAAACATAACTAATTAATTCAGAAAATCTCTTCCAAAAAAACCCCCAGAAGTTCACGAAATACATTTTAGTTTGCAAAAAGTCCTTGATGGAATTGGGTTCAACTACTAGTGGTTAAATTAGTCTTGTTCAGTATTTCCACACTGCAAATTCAAATTCACAGGCTTTGCTTCCCATCAGATATTCCTTTACTCTGCCATTCAATCACTAGATTATCATTGTCTGGCCACACAAGGCTTCTGCTTCTCACATTTTTACACATAGTAGCAATGATACAATGAAATCTATTTCTGCATATCATAATCCATCAAAAAGCACCAAGTTTTCAAATTCAAAATACCTCCACAATTACAACTGATAGTGGTTGTTGCATTGTTATGAGACCAGAAGTGCTTACAGAAAGAGCTAATTTTCCACTTAATGATTTAGTGAAAATAATTATTTTAGGTTTTGGTTTTCAGTGCTCAGGTACTCTTGAGTACTTTTCATATATTTTTCATGTGTGAGTTATAGCAATAAGACTTGCCATCATTCCTCAACCTTGAAGTTTAATATTACGATCTTTAAAATGACAACATTATAAAATAAATAAAAAGAAATCTTTTCACAGTTGCAAGTCTGTAAGTTCTATAGCGAATGATCGAAGAATATCATGATTTAAAAGTCAAAGGCAGACCTCCAGGAAAACTCACTGTATCACCAAAATTCCCTTCTCTCAGTGCTCCTTTTTCATTTTTCCCCTAACTACCTGCTACATAGATAAAAATCATTGTAAACCAGGCACAATTCACATTCGTGCTTTTACAGACAGTGAAATAAGTAACATCTTTTCTTCCTCCTTAAATTGGTTTTACCTTTCCTTCTCTCAATCATGCTGGTGCCTTCCCTTTCTCCTAGAATTGTCCAAATAACTTTTCCTGGACCCATTCCCTGCCCTTTATGTATTCCCTAGCACACTATTATCAGCAACAGATTTCACTATTGACATACAAGATACCAGCTGCCGTTGAAACCCCAACCACCTGTCCTTTGCGTTATTGCAATTATGCACGTTGTCCTTTGTTTGTGAGTAGAATGTCTAGGAATTTCTTCCCCAAAAAAACCATAAATAATTTGTTTCAATCACCCAGAAGAAACCTGAGAAAATAAACAACACTACCTGGTTACTCATTAATTAACAGTATTTCCCCACTTAAGAAAAGAAATAAATAAATAAATAAAAGGGTTTTTTTTGTGTTCCAATGGGCAAAATAACTAATCACTATGTATCACTGTTTAGACTATTCCCCACTTCTCTGTTGTAGTCTATGAAAGAGGATTCCAGCTGCTGGAAAGGTCTACTTCTTGCCCCAGTCATGATGTTACCATCATCACAAGGTGTTTACTCCTGCACTTACCACCTTCCTCCTCTGCCCAACTTTTCCAACAAACCCAGCAGGGTTTCATCTCTTGCAGAAGAACTTGAGAATCCTGACTAAATTCTTAATGTAACAGGGGAAAGAAACTGGTGCCTCCTTTCCATTTTCTCAATTTTAATCTTTTTAAACTCGGTCCTGTCACAGGCTGAGGCGTAGCTACATGCTCACCCAGGTACACTGACCTGAGATATCTCACCACAGCTTTTCAGTTCTGAGTAAAATCTCAAGCTTCAAAACATACCGAAACACTTACAATGCTTCCAAACTTTATATAAGTGATCGCAAATGAGGATTAGCCTGACCTGGCAGCTACCTTTACTTGCCAGCAGATGCTGGCAGAACACTTTTTCCCTGGGGACGTTTCTCTCCATCTGCAATTTTAAATAGCTTTGGATTCCTCATTTGATCCATTTATCAACAAAGGTGAAAAGCAAATTTTTGTTTAAGGTTTCAAGTCTGTGTGCTACTAGGCAAAAGTGGAAATTATCAAGACTCCCTCCTCCAAGCAGCGGGACGTGGGGAGTAGAAAAGTGCTCACATATCCTCGCTGTCACTCACAAGATAGGTTCTTGGTTTTTTTGTCCAACAAGTGGTACTTCTTCAGTGAAGTATGGTTCTGTTCTCACATCTTCTCAGTCTTATAGCCTGATAATGAGGATATTATACTAGAAAATTGAATCAGGACGTTCAAAATGCTGGGAAGGACAGAGAAACAGCTATTCATATTCTAAAGGTGTGCACATACCTCTAAACGTAGCAGTAACGCTTAGCCCAGGCACTCTTGTGCCAGGCTCCATCCATCCACGGATGGATCTTTCCCTCTCCTCACCTATCACCTCCCTGAAGAACAAACATTAGCACTGTGAGTTCTGCATTGAAATCTAGGCTGGGGTTACATCCTAAACACGGATTTTTCCTGTTGTGGGGCTAAAGACAGCCAACCCTAGCAGATGGTTCAGTTGAGTCAAGATAGGACAAGTAAGAAAATTACTGTGAAATTGTCCTTCCTTATACCTTTTACCTCTTTACTACTTCCTCATTTGGAGGCATTATGAATTTCAGGGTGAACTGTTTCTTCTCCTTCCAGGTAAACTTCAATGTAAATTTATAGCTCTGGCATCAGCTATATAATTTATGTGTATGTACTACAATATCAGATGTGTTGTGATTGTGATCACTGATTCTGTGTTTATAACATTCTAGCTGACAGATAATACAATTGAACAGATTGGAAAGACATTGTGCCCTTAACAGTTTGGTTTCTGCAATAAAACGATACATTAGATAAGCAACATGCTGTGTTTTCCACTGGTGTCTCTGTACAGTCTTATATTTTCAGCATTATTGTTAGCTAAGCAGCCTTTACGGTATGTCATTATTTATACTCATGCAATATCTTCAAGAGTAACATCCAAGAGCAGATGCCAGACATTCTAGTGTTGTAACAAAAGCCTCTCCCCTACAGCAAACATGTAGAAGGCAATATTCTTAAGAAGATCCTTGCCCTTCTGGAGCCTGAGCACCATAAGGAACCCAGTGAAGCTAATGGAAATCTTTTCATTAACTTCAGTGAGCTTTAGATTAGTACTTCAAGTTTCTGTAGTAGGTGTGATCAGCCATTGTACAAATGTTAATAAAATGAGTTGAACAACAGCCTGAGAAGTTCAAAGACAGAAGATACTGTTTTACCCATCTGTTTCTGACAAGGGTGAAGGGCCACAACAGAGAATAACGTAAAGAGATACTACAGAGTGACTCAAAATGGGAAACGAAAATGCTCATTATACTCTTTAAAAATCCAGAGGGATTTATACAGGTGAGTTACTACTGGCTCCCTAATAATTCTTCTTAAGGATAAATCTATAAAAGGTATTAGAAGAGAGATAATGACTGAGGTTGATATACATTTGCTGAAACTTCTTTCTTGTCTGTCAGGACTATGCCTGTAGGCTTTTAAGCATTTCAGTGCCATCCCTTAAGTGGAAAACCACCAATGAATACTTAAAAGTAGCTTCAATGTAAATCAGAGCAAATCACTTTAAAGAGTAAAAGAGAATTATTTTCTCACAATGATAACTCATTGCCACAGTAAATTCTTGATAATAAAGATATAAAAATGGGTTAAAAAATAATTAGTCATATGTCTTGAAGGAAAGTTCATCTACCATACCATTAAAAATAATGGTATGTGTACAACTGAGCATCGTCAGCTCAGTTGTTCGGTTCCAAGCAGTCCCTTGACTCCTTCGCAACCATCTTGTGGAATGAAGAATTCCTGGCTTACTGGAATGTCATGAAGTTTTATAAAGGGAAATGAAGAGTCCCAGTCACCTAAATCCTGGGCACCAGAACAGACTGGCAGCCAACCAGCTGTAAAGTAACTTTGCAAAGAACATACTGGGTGTTCTGGATGCAACAAGTTGTCCACAAGCCAGCAATGTGCACTTGCAGAAAAGAAGACCAACAGCATCCTGGGCTGCATCAGAAAGTTGTGCCAGCAGGTGGAGGGAGATGGTCCTTTTCACCTACTCAACACTAGTGAGAGAAAATCCGGAGCGCTGTGTCCAGTTCGGTGCTCCCCAGTGTAAGAGAGACATGGATATTCTTGGGCCTTCATTTCCATGGGACATTACTGCTACAGGTTGCCTTCTCTAACACAAAAAAAAACAACCCTCTTTCTGTCACCCTTTACTTCCCTAACTTGTTAGATTCCAATGGAAATTCAGCTTGATGACTTTTCTCAGGTTTTTGTAGTCCTTTTCTTTATTATACCTACTTTTGTGACTGTGGTTAATAAATGTTACCATTAAATTTACAGCTTTGTTGTGCTTTTCTAGTAGCACATGACTTCTAATTTTAACTGCATCATAAGTCCTTTGCATATCAGACATCCTGATTGTTGGCACACTTATCTGAGCACTGAAAATTCCTAAAAGTGAATTACAGTCTTTCACAAATCATACATCGTAAGAAAGCTTCAGTTTTCATAAATGTTGTTAATTCTATAACCTTAGTGTGTTCCTAACTTATGATAGAAGCTATACATGACAGCTTTCAACACATTATTAGTACAAGGATACATATAGAACAAGGTTTCTATCTCCAACTGTTAAAAGGTTTTCTGTAAATGCAAAATAAAGACTGGTATGATTCGAATTTGCTATGGGTAAATCATGTCAATTCAGGCTTGATGGAACTTGTAATAGATTTATACATGGCAAATTACCAGTGATCTTAACAAAGTGTTAACCCACATAAAGTATTGAAAACCTTTACTCATAAGACAGCATTTGAGCAGCAATCTCAAGAAAGGCAAACTAATGAGCACTAATTCTGATTAAACGTCATTATTTGTCTCTACTTAACGTAAGTTCAGCATGTCTCTTTTTCAGGGCCATTATATCTTGGCCTCTACACCACCCATTAAAAGAAAACACTTATTCTGATGATTCAGACATACTTTACAACTTTGTCTCATCCATGATGCTGTTGCTTTGAAGATGCCTCGGTGCTGAAGTGGTGCTCAACTGAACAGTTGCAACTTCTTACACTGTGATCTAGCTTCTTTTGTTCTCCGATTTTCTGAATTATTTCTCTGTGACTACTGCTAAGAATGAGCTGTATAAGTGTTGTTAAATCAGCTAGAGAAAAGAGATAGTTGAAAAGAACAGATGTCCTGAGAGACAGCATCCTTTCAAAATCAAGAGGACTGTAGTTGATATAATTGAAAGAAAGTGTAAAAGTGACAAGAATGTTTCTTCAGATTTAAACTTGAATCCTTAAACAAAACAAACTCATCCAATTTACACAGTCAAATATATCTAAAGACACACAAAGTTCAGTTTTACAGACAGACATCATATCTATAAAAAAATAGGAGTTTCACAGATTAGGTCTAGATTTTGAGGCAGCACTTTTATAATTATGTTCAATCTTACCAGATAGCTCCTAGATTTCTATTCTATGTTTACACACACTTACAGCCTTGGTTTCCACACTTTAATTCAGTATTGCACACAAGGGTATGAATCCCAGTACCTCATTCTTGCATTCAGTTTCCAAAACATAGCCTGAAGGAAAACTTGGGAAAGTTCACACAAGGCAGAAATTTTAACAACTGTCCTTTGGCTTTTTTAATGCTACCTTTCAAGTTCTCTATAAATACTTCTACATATTTCATAACAAAAGTTATCCTTACCTTTGACAACTGAGGTTTTTCACTTATTACTCTGAATATCTCATTTAACAATAAAAACAATTAAAAATTTGAGCAAATTTTATATATACTAGTATATTTTAAAAGGACATATGACAATAATAGTCACATTTCTTCATGTGCCATGTAAAATAAGCTGAAATTAACTTAATATTCAATAAAGATTCACAGAATTATATAATGATGTAAAATTGTGAATATAAATTAAAATATTTTTATGAGTAGGCAGTTCCAAACAAGTACAGTGAAACATCTTCCAATAAAGTATGAAGTCAAAGATTGTTCTCATCTATATTTGCAACCTGACATATTCCACAGTTAAGTACCTAGTCACCATACAGTTTATATCAGCCACTTTCTACTAATTGCAAGACAGTGACATTAATTGTACCAGTCCTAATGAAACCACAACATCAAATATGCCCTGTTTATGGCTGTAATACAGCTCTCTCCCTTCTCCACCCATGCTGAGATTTTTGAAAGCAGTAAGGTCTCTAAACCTAATCTCAAACCCCCTTTTTGTCAGAGATTGACTCACATCTGAGTACTTTTAAGTTGCCTT
>VZTM01010401.1:17625-32958 GCA_013400555.1 Jacana jacana | reverse complement strand
GCGGAAATGGAATTCAGAAATTTTTAACATTTAAAAAACCTAATGGAAATTAAAATTTTGATTTAAGAAGTTGATCACGTTGCATGAAAATTTCTTCCTTGCGAGACAATTTTAAATACAGTTGACTCAATGATCTTTGTCTTCTCCAACCTGAACCATTCTTTGATTCTCTGAAACTGGATACTGAAAATCACATGGCTCCAGTGTAAATTTTTAGGATTAGAGAATCCTAGAATGATTCAGGTCCAAAGGGACCTTTAAAGATCAAGTTCCAACCCCGCTGCTGTCGACAGGGACACCTCCCACTAGACCAGGTTGCTCAAAGCAGCNGAAAGAAAAAAAAAAAAAAAAGAAAAACAACAAACCAAACCCTTTGAGTTCCACAGAAAAACAGAGAGAACTTTTAAAAACACAACAAAAGAACACATGTTCTTAAACCCTGAAGCCTTGAAACTGAAGTGTTGTGCCATAAAGTTTTACTTAAGTCCCTTCTAACAGCCTCTACACTGAAATTACAANAACCCTTTGAGTTCCACAGAAAAACAGAGAGAACTTTTAAAAACACAACAAAAGAACACATGTTCTTAAACCCTGAAGCCTTGAAACTGAAGTGTTGTGCCATAAAGTTTTACTTAAGTCCCTTCTAACAGCCTCTACACTGAAATTACAATAAACAATTCTAGTCTCATTACTATATACTTTGAAGAGCAAGAAGTTTTCCATTCACCTGTTCTGTTCCTCAAGTTTAGCGAGTAATTCTAAGTCGTCAGGACTTAGCTGTGTTGGTGAGGATGGTGATAACGCAGGTGTAGACAGAGTGGTAGAGGAGGATGTAGTGTGTAATGAGGCAGATGGACTTGCCACCTGACTGGCCATTTGACTGACGGTGTGCGATACAGTGTTCTTCACCCATGAGAGAGTAGAGCTCAGCTTTCCTGCAACCTTGTCTGTCGCCACCTGTGATGACAAAAAGAAGAGGATGCAACAGTTGTCTTTTTTTAATACCTCTTCCTGCCCCATAAAGCTGCTCCACTGAACAAAGTGTGGGGAGGGGAATACAATATGCATAAAGTGACATGGAGATTATTTATTTCTCCAGAACACCCAAAGCTGTTAGAAGCAATACAGGCATCAACAGCAATACAATATTACAGAAGTAATAACATGCAAGTATTCTGTTAATCCAAAAAGACAGACTCAGAGGAATTCCTGATGCATACTCAGAGCTCATTTCTGCACTACAGAAATACCACAGGATCCAGGATCAGCTCAAACTTCCCATGACAAAAATAAATAGAAATAAAAGCTTATTTTAAAACATCTTGTTAAACTAAAAATGGCACAGAAACTGTAGGGGGGGAAAAATGATGTAGAAACAGCCAACTACTTGACTGATGAATAGCAGAGCAGCAGAAGGATATTAATGTAAAAACTCCAGACCACCCACTGCTCACCTTCATTAATCCCTACAGTGGCAGGACAGAGAAGCAGGGGCACCACATTTCTAATGCACCCCAAATGTACACAAAGATCCTCTCTCTAGCATCCACCAGCATGTAGAAAACAGCCACAAAGAATATACATCTCTGAATCGACAACAGATTCTGAATGGCCTCATTCAGAACATTAAAGGCCTCGTGCTGCCAGTTCTGCTTCCTCACTTTTTCTTCAGGTCACCCCTACACCAAGTGTCCTTGAGTCCTGATCCCACTGCCAGTGGCATCTAATGCTACTAGAGCAGAAGGGAGCTCTAAGCAGATAGTCAAGGAAAACTGTGGACCCAGGAATGAGGAGGCTAGCTGGGACTGATCATAATCTGCTACTACCCTGTAACACTGGTCATAAAGTAATGAAGCCTAACAGATTCACAAATCACCAGAGGAGAATGAGCAGCAGCCCCTGAAGTTATTTTTTAATGAATCTCTCACTAGAATGAATTGGCAACTGGAAATTTAAGAAGCTTTGACCTACAGTGGTTCACAACAGAGTTCAGGTCTTCCTTGGCCCAACTTGGAATTCTTATGTACCTTAAAGGAAGAGCTAGCTGCCTAGCAAAACCAAGGTTCACGAGGAATTTCTTTTAAAGCAATGCTGCTGGCAACTATTTATTTTGACCTGCACCAACTTCCTCAATGTTTGCCACAAACAATTCTGCAGTACAGCCTATACAATAATTGCTAAGGTACTCAAGACCCTGCGCTACAGGAAAAAAGTCCCTTCCCAAGATTCTCTAATAGCATCTACTTAAAGCAGAATCTTAACGGGACAAAGTAACTCCATCTCAGCACACCATGCATTTACTTGAAGCATGGTATATAAACCGTATAAAAGCTTCTGCTTTAGGAACCAGTTATTTATATAAAATGCTAGAATTAACTTTTTTGCAAATCAAATCCAGCAGTATTTGATTTTTGCATCATATCAAAAGTTAAACACACTGAATGCCTTCAGAAAAGAAGAGGAACACTGCAGGCCAAACACAGAAGAGTGGTGCTCAATCTCCCCACTTCCTCTCCACCAGCACACAACACTTAAGATTTCTCCTAGAGGACTGCACAGAGGTTTCCAATTTCCATATGCTTAACAGTCATTCTGAAAATAGCAACAGATTTTGCTAGAAAACCTCAGATGCAGGAATACAAGGCACAGGTGGGAACAGTAATGCATAAGCATCAGGGAGGTTCCACATGGCTCTTATGTCACTGTTGGACAGGAATGCTCAGTTAAATCAATGTTTTGTGGGGGGGTTTTTTAAAGACAAAATATGTGATATTTTAAAGAGGAACTTTAAAAAATAATCACTTCCAATACTAGCATTTGACACCAACTTTTATACAAGAAAGGAATAAAAATTGCTAGAGGGTTCAAAATCTTAAGATTAATACATGCATTAATATTTCACTCAGTCAATATCCTTGATTCTCTATTGCTGTGAAAGAATAAGTTATTGATATTTCACTTTGAACTAAATAGCATTAGGATAAAGGTAACTCATCCATCTCACTTAAGACTGATTATTTTCTCAGGGGCTTTAAAATGCTTAAAATATGACAAGTAACGCAACTATTGCAAAAATAAATGTTGGCAGAAACAGGCCCAATCTTAATACCACAGCAAACATGCTGCCATATGAAGCAGGCTTAGAGTCATCCATTCTAAGAATCTTACATATAAATATTTAAAAAGTGGTGATTTTGAGTGGCACTCTGTGTGATAGCAACAGGAAGAGTAAGGATGGAATTAGTTTTTCTCTCTTTACAAAGTAAAGCAACTAGGAGGACTTAGGGTGAAAAAGTAAGTCCAGGCTGAGTCTGGCTTACAAATTATGAGGCTCATACTCCACATTAAGATAGCTGAAGCAGAGGGTGAGCTGGGATTGGAAATCAACAATCTCACTAACATTAATTCACCAACGCATCACTGGGCATTAAAAAGTTAATGCAAAGGTTTGGAGAAACAAATTATGGAAAGAATACTAAAAAATGTATGGTTAAGAAAGCCATGCAAGACAGCAGTTATGTCAAAACAATGTTTCTAACAATATTGTTTCTAAAAGCAGCTCAGAGTTCCATTAGACTGTATTTAGAGAATTAGTACCAAAAAACTTCCTAGTCTGAAAACAAACATATAACAAGCAAAACATGCACAGTTGCAAAAAGCAAGTGTTTGAAGAACAAAAGGCTCACAATTAAGTTTGTATCAAGAACACATGAAGATGTTTGGGGGAAACGGCTATGGAAGTCACCCAAGGGCCAACCTAAATTTGAAAGAACAAACAATTCAGATCTAATAGATCTGATTCAGATCTTCTACTGAACCCTACATCCCTTTTGCCTGTTTTTTTCAGGGTTTGCCCTCTGCAAACCTTTCCATGGTTTTTACCTTTGCCAGGTAAAAAGCAAAAGCCAGCTCTCAAATTGTCAGCATCAGCATAGACTCATGGACCTAGACATGAAGGCATTTACTATCAGCTTCTTATTCCTTTCCCTAAATAGTATAGAATAACAGGATTTTCATATTTCATCATTTAAACCACGTTAATGTCATAATTTATATTCAGTGACAGATTTCATAGAGCTATTCCTTGACAAGTGACTTAAGACCTTCCAGAAAACAGGTCACTGGAGTTTGAAAATAAGAAAAACTTTTCTGGAGCAACATACCAGTATTCCTACCAACACATACATAGGGCTCCTACGCTTGCCCTTCCAAGTCTTCACCCTTCTCTTCATAAGGAATGAAAGTCCCTGCCACATGTCGCAAGCTTTTCAACTCTATGCACACTGCTGTATCTCACAGGGTAGTTGTACTTGGCTGTCACTAAACCACAAGGCCACTGCCATTTTCCACCTTTCCACTGACAACCCCTGCAACAAGAAATCTGTGTCCCACTACTAAGATGATACATACACATAGTACAGAAATTAATCCTACTGACTCTTTATCATTAAACTTTTAATCTTTTTTTTGTATTTTTTGGACAGTTTCCTCAAGACTTTCCTAGACAAGTGTTTCTTTTAAAAACTGGCTATTATTTAACCAGTGATTTTTCTGCAGACCTGCAGTCCCGTCTCCCTTTTAGCTACAACAACGATGCTCTGCAGCTATGAAGTGTCCTTCCCTTTTCTTCTCTTCATTCCTGTGGAAAAAGAGATCACAGCCATGTGCTCAGATGTTGCAGCAGAAGCAAGAACAGCCAGATACACCACAGCGCCCATCCCAAAAATCTTAGCTAGGTCACAGTGATAAGTTTAACTACACAAGACAAGTTTTGCCTTTGCCATCATCTTCCCACTAAGCGTATCCACCAATGCTACTTTCACTCTGCTCTGCCTTATCTCACAGCTGAAGCACCTGCACTTGCAAAGCCGCTCTACCTGGCACCCTCCTGCGCTACACTGTGTACAAAGGCAGAAGCTACACAGGGAGCTCAACCCCAGACTCTGCTCTGCAAGTGCCAGTGCTCACCAGGTCCATGCAAGCTCCCATCCCTTCAGTTAACCAGATCAGGCTGGAAGCCCCCCGTTAATTTCCCCTCAAGGTAAGCAGGAGACCTGCACGGTTGAGCAGGGAGCTTCTGAAAAACCTCAAGTGGAAGTAATAAGTTTGTGGTGTGCAGAAGATAGGACTGACCACACAGGAAGATTACAAGAATGCTGTTAGAGCATGCAGGGATAAAACGAGGAAAGCCAAGGCCTCCTTGGAATTAAAATTGGCAAGGGATGTCAAAGTCAACATGAAGGGTTTTCTCAACTATATTGGATGCAAAAACCAGACAAAGTATGGGCCCACTTTTGAATGAGATGGGTTCCATGGTGACAAAGGATGCAGAGAAGGCAGAGTTGTAGAATGCCTTCTTTGCTTCAGTCTTTACTGCTCGCACCAGCCCTCAGGAGTCCCAGACTCCGGAGGTAACAGAAAATCTGGATGAAGAAAAACTTCCCATTGGTTCAGGAAGATCAAGTTAGAGAATAGTGAAGTACACTGGGTATCTGCAAGTCCGTGGACCCTAATGGAATGCATCTACAAGTGCTGAGGGAGCTGGGAATAGTCATTCCTGGGCTGCTCTCTGTCATCTTTGAAAGGTCCTAAGAACAGCTGAAGTGCTCAAGGGCTGGAGGAAAGCCAATGTCTCCTCTAGTCTTCAAAAGGGAAAAAAGGAAGACCTGGAAAAATACAGGCCAGTCAGCCTCCATCCCTGGAAAGATGACAGAACAATTCATTCTGGGTGTCACCTCAAAGCACCTAGAGGGAAACAAAGCTACGAGAAGTAGTCAACATGGATTCACCAAGGGGAAATCGTGTCTGACTAACCTGATAGCCTGATATGATGGCATAACTGGATGGATAGATGAGGGGAGGGTGGTGGATGCTTATCTACCTTAACTTCAGCATGGCTTTTGACACAATCTCCCACAGCATCCTCATAGGTAAGCTTCGGAAGTGTGGGTTAGAAGAATGCACAGTGAGGTGGATTGAAAACTGGGTGAAAGACAGAACTCAGAGGGTCATGGCACAGAATCTAGTTGGAGGCCTGTAACAAGTGTTGTTCCACAGGTCAGTACTGAGTCCAGTCCTCTTCAATATTTTCATCAATGACCTGGATAAAGGAACATACTCTCAGCATATTTGCTGGTGACATAAAACTGGGAGGGGTGGCTGACACACAAGAAGGCTGTCCCGCCATACAGTGAGACCTAGACAGGCTGGAGAGTTGGGCAGAGAGGAATCTGATGAAATTTAATAAAGGCAAGTGTAGGGTGTTGCACCTGGGGAGAAATAACCCCATGCACCAGTACAGGTTGGGGCCTGACCTGCTGGAGAGCAGCTCTGAGGAAAAAAGACCTGGGAGTCCTGGTGGAGAACAGGATGACCATGAGCCAGCAGTGTGCCCTTGTGGCCAAGAAGGCCAATGGCATCCTGGGGTGCACCAAGTAGAGTGTGACCAGCAGGTTGAGGGAGGTTATCATAGAATCATAGATTATCCTCCCCCTCTACTCTGCCCTGGTGAGCCCCCATCTGGCATACTGTGTCCAGTTCTGGGCTCCCCAGTTCCAGAAGGACTGGTAACTGCTGGAGAGGACACAGTAAACAGCTATGAAAATGATCAGGGACCTAGAACATGTCTCTTAGAACGAAAGGTTGAAGAACTTAGGTCTTTTTACTCTGGAGCAGAGAAGACTGAGGGGGGATCTGATCAACACCTATAAATACTTAAAGGGTGAGTGTCAAAAGGAAGGGCCCAGTCTTTTTTCAGTGGTGCCCATTGAGAGGTCAAGAGGAAACG
Source organism: Jacana jacana (assembly GCA_013400555.1). Lineage (NCBI taxonomy): Eukaryota > Metazoa > Chordata > Aves > Charadriiformes > Jacanidae > Jacana > Jacana jacana. The sequence goes on along the minus strand of VZTM01010401.1, from coordinate 26,171 downwards.
GGCACCAATTTGACCATAAGAAGTTCCATTTCAACTTGAGGAGGAACTTCTCCGCTTTGAGGGTGACAGAGCACTCAAACAGGCTGCCCAGAGAGGTGGTGGAGTCTCCATCTCTGGAGACATTCAAAGCTCGCCTGGACACATTCCTGTGCAAAAGGGGTAGACCTGCTTTGGCAGTGGGGTTGGAGAAGATGGTCCAACCTCCAGAGGTCCCTTCCAACCCTGTATCATTCTGTGACCAGTATTCTTCGCTCAGATCATCTGAGCCAGATTTTCAACTACATAAAGAGAACTTTTTTTATTCTCAGCTTTTCTCAGATGCAGAAATTTAAGTTAGATTTGAAGAGTATAAAATGTCACCTACATTATCTGGGAAGCATGCCAACTCATTGAGAGCACCATCAGGATGATTAAGCCATTATTAATTATTATTGATGTGTGATCAAAACCAGAGTCAACTTATTCTAAAAACATGCTTTTATTCCCCAGAGGGGTCTCACTCAAGAATCTGCCAATTAATCAGACTTTGAACATAAGTGCTGCTTGTGGCCCACTCCAGGGGACACCAAACACTTTTTTATGAAGATGGCCATCTCTGGAGACAAGCAAGCAGAGGTTCACCTTCCTTACCCTTTGCAGAAGAATGCAGGGAACGGAGCAGGCAACATCCAACTCTAACCCAGATATATATATGGATGTAGTCCTGCGTAATGTGCTCTAGGCAATCCCACTTTAGCAGGGGAGTTAGACTAGGTCTCTAGAGGTCCCTCCCAAATCTGACAATTCTGTGAAATGTGTGAATTTAGAGTTTGAAAGTACTAATCTTTAAAAAAAGATGAGGGTGAGAAGACTTGACCACTAATGACTTCCTACTCTGCTACAGTCTCCAGTGAGCAAAACAGAACTACCAGCAATTCTCACCCACATGGTCAGTCACCAGGCAAGGCACAGACCTGTCTGCTACACACTTTAAGCTACTGCAAAAATAATAAGTGTTTATATTATTGTTATACAGTTACATACGATGTGAAGTTTTTATATATACAATTCAAATACATAAAATTCAGTATCTCAACTTTGTTTAGTATCATTAATTAGCTGCTGATCACAGCATTATTACCAAGAGGAAGTACAATACCGTGCTTTGATTTTTCATTTACTCAAAGGAACACTGCTGTGGAACAGCATCTGAAATATTCTAAGTGAGGCAAGCTGAAAGAAAACAGCAGCATTCCACATTACATACAATTATATAAATCCCTTTCCCTGAAAACCCCAAGGTTTTGTGCAGCACTTTACAGTAAGCCCAAAAAGGTTACCACCATTTTTTTTGCATATGACAGACAGTATTTTAATTTCTAAAAAAAAATAAAAATTTTTTAAAAAAAAAAAAAAAGGTATTTCTCTGTACACATTGAATTAACTTAATACCTATATTCTGCATTTTCCTGAAAAAATCTGTATTAAAGTTACAGGTATCTTGATTACCCAAAATACTGTCTCAGCTTCGTCATATGACAAAGTAAAAACTGCAAGCCTTACACAAACACTACTGTCTGTATTGTATGCTCTCAAGTCCTTCTCTTCCTGAAAAGAAAAAGACATGCAGAATATAGGAAGTCATATTCATACCATTCTACATATAAAACAAAGTATCACATCATTGGGACTGAAATTGTCATGGTTTCAGCTGGGATAGACTTAACTTTTTTACAAGCAAGTTGGTGTAGTGCTGTGTTTTGAATTTGGGATAAAAAACAGTGATGGCAGCACGTTAATGCTTTCAGTTTTTGCTAAGCACTGAAGGCCTTCTCTGCTCCTCACACCGCCCCACCAGTGAACAGGCTGGGGTGCACAAGAAGTTGGGAGGGGACACAGCCAGCACAGCTGACCCCAAATGACTGAAGGGATATCCCATAGAGTGTGGCATCATACTCAGCATATTAAGCTGGGGGAAGAAGGAGGAAGGGAGGGACCTTTGGAGTGATGGCATTTGTCTTCCCAAGTAACCATGGTGGAGCCCTGCTTTCCTGGAAATGGCTGAACACCTGCCTGCTAACGGGAAGCAGTGAATTAATGTCTTACTTCGCTTTGCTTGTGCACATGGCTTTTGCTCTACCTACTAAACTGTCTCTGTCTCAATCTATGAGTTTTCTGTCACTTTTACTTTTCCAGTTTTCTCTCCTGTTGCAGCTGGGAGGAGCAAGAGACCAGCTGTATGGTTCTAGCTGCTGGCTAGAATTAAACACTGACAATTGTATATGCAGTTTTCAAACCAGTCACATAGCATTCCATGGACTCAATTCTCCTGCTTGCTTCAAAAAAGAGTTAATAACATTCAGATATCTGAAGAATAAATTAAACTGACTCAGTCAATAACACGTGCAGGAGAGGTAGCTGGTGAATCAGCCTGTTATCATGCTTCCTGACACACTAAAATCCTAATTTAGGGCTCAAACATGGCTTCACTTTAAGCTTCATCTATATCTCTTGCACTACAAATTCATAGAGCTGATTTCTGCTGAAGTCTAGGGAAAACGCCCGGATTTACTCTCTTGTAACATCACTTAACAATTGTCAGGACTCAATGTCATTAGCATCCAACAGCTTCATATTCACTAGCTCTCCAAGTCTTTCTGATATAGAGGATAAAGCAGTCTAACATTTTCTATTGTGTACAAGTTAAGCTATTGGAAAGCTTTCTGCAGTATCCTGTAGTACATACATGTTCTTTACAAGTTGTCTTAAGTCTCTAATGCAGGGCTTTGATGGTCCAAAAGCATTTGAAAAGAAACTTGAAACTGCAAGTTCGCACACATAACACAGCAATCTAATACATAAGGCATTTTAAGGAGGCACCTCATTAGAAATGTTGTAGAGATCCACTCAAGGTCAAAACTATTGCTCAAAGGCAAAGGAATAACATTTCAACCATTAATCAAATCAAACTGAATTCTACCTATTTCCAAGAACAATTCCAGGTTTCTAATTACCTCCAAAGTCCACTGTGACATACAATCTATGAGGCATTGTCCTATCCATCTAAAGGTGGTCTCTATCAAACAAGTTTCATAACTGATATGGGAATGTAACATCCTTCAGAAAACCATAGATATATTTTCTCAAGGGGAAAAGGAATAGATATACTGCTTTTGTACAAAAGATGGCTGAGAGCTCCTCAGAGCTACAAGAGAAATTACTGAAGGTCTATAGTAAAAACCTTTAAAAGGAAATTTCTGTGTTTCTTTGTTCTCTTAGACTTCAGTTTGGAAAACATCTTTCTACTTGAGGTTAAGCATGCCAAGTTACACACACATATACGTGAAGGACTATCCTCTTGGCTAAAAAAAGGGAAGGAAGAATCAGATTAATCAGCTAAAATAAAAAGCACCTCCTGCAAAGTCAGTTTGTTTATTAACCAGATTGGAAAATTTCTTTTTTTTTTTTGTTTTAGTTTTCTGCAATAAAACACAACTCATTCACTTCACTGGAGTTCAACTAAGTATTGTCAGGCATTCACAAAGTAGTAACACACTGGACACATGTTTATCATTAAAGGTCCTTTCTACAAATTTTACTTTCCTACTTATTCCCCAAAGCCTCACTTCCTTAATGTTGCTTTTAGCCAACTTCCTCCTGGAAAGGAGCCAAGACTAAGCACCTAAAATACATTACAACAAAAATAAACAAAAGCATATATATGCAGTTAAATTTACCAAAATCCCTAGGTCTGTATTATGGCTGAGAGAAACAACCAAGTCATATTTTTAAATATTCACTGAGCTGCAATTAAAAAATCAATGTTTTTAACACAACTATTTATCAAAAATTTATGCAAAATCTTACCAATTTAACATCTTGCCGTTTAAGAGGATCCAGCATCTGACAACAGGAAATCATACCATTCCATTTAATACTTGTTTTTAATGTACTGGCAGCCAAATTACTTTCCAGCTATAATTCTTCTTGTTTATAGAGATTACACAAATTTACGCCACAATCTACAGGCTAGAACCAAAATGCTCATCTCCCATTTCCCAAGTTGTGTGTGGTTCCCTTTCCAAAGGGATGTATGAAAAGAAACTTGATGGAGAAACCAGAGCATAACTGCTTTAGCAGGGGAGTTGGACTAGATGATCTCTAGAGGTCCCTTCCTACTCTGACATTTCTGTGAGAAGCATGCCCTTATGGAATGTGACAGCATTTGCAACTTTATTAATTACTTACTAAAATTTTCATCAAGTCAGGTGACAGAGGTTGGCGAGACCCTACCTTCAGGATATTACTCTTCTTTCCTTTAAATCATCAGCTAAAAGGTCAACTTTCTATCATTTACACTCATATTCAAAAGAGTAAACCAGTTTCTAAATGACTGACCGATAACCAGCTTTACTTGTGAGCTACAAATTCATCACAACCTGCAGCTGATGACAGAGAACAAGAAATAAAAAGTTTTGAAAGTGTAACCAATTCAATAATTCCCACATAGGAAAGTTGCCTAAGCTATTCAGTAAACAGCAGATTATATACAGGTGTCAATCAACAGTCAATTATCAATATATTAATAGTCAATTATTTTAACACAAGTCTTGCAGTAACATTTAACTTTGCCCACCAATTTACTTAATATATCCCTGGCTTGTCTCCACAAGCACTTACAGTGTAACCTGAAGTAAGCGAGTTTGTGGCTATAGAAGAGTATTCCTCCACGCTACAAATGTCTCTTACAGTGCTCCTACAGCCTCTTCCAAGCACAGGACTTTGATACAACTAATTTTCCTCAGTTATTGACTAAAGAAAAAGGAGATGGATCTTCAGAGAAATGATATGTCTACTTACCAAACTAAATCAGTTACTGTCCAATCAGTTGACCACCGAGTTTTACACTTTCATTTGGAAATAAGGGCCTATTTACTTCCTTTAGAAAGTGGAAAAATGCAAGGAAGATCAATAAAACACAGGCAATTTTCAGTGCCAGTGTGACACCAAAAAGATTATGTAATAAACCCCAAGCCCATTCTATCATGGTCTGCAAGTGTCTCATTATGGAATTTTAACTTGCCTTTGTCATTTTGTCTTTGGAAAGACTGAGCAAAATTGTTTTTCCAAAGGGCTGTGAAATACTTACTAAAGCTTCAGCCAAGCCCATGAAGTTCCATCACCAATGCATTCCAAGTAGGAAAAAAAACCCAAAACAATGAAACCTTTGCTTAATGAATATTGGTGTTTAGTTCTGCTGTTTGAGAGACTATGGAAGTTGGAATTTCTTTTTACTATGCCTTAAAGTATTTCACTATTTGAACTATATGTAATCAAGAACACCATTTTTTGACACCCATTTTAAGCCACATTTGATGTTTTTACCCTTCTATGACAAAAATAATGGTGACCTCTTCTCCTAAGATCCACTTAGTGACAAGTGCATGCTCAACTTTTAGCAACAACAAGCCACTACTAAAAGACTGGCCCCATCTGCCAGTCTGACGAAACCAAAGGAAAAAAACCCAAACCATAGTTAATACAGTATAAGATACTAGTGAATCAGAATTCTGTATCATTACAATATAATTATATTTTTTAATTAAAAAAAAGGGGATCAAGAACATGTTATGTCATCATCAAGCAGGTATTTCTAAGAATCATTAAGATTTAGACTTAACAATAGGGCATAAACTCAGGAGTTTGAGAAGTTCAACAGCTTGCCAAGTAGCAGAATGCATTGTAAGAACTTATCACCAAAACATCACGTCAGGAGTTGAGGTTTTGGAGGATTTTGGCTGCTTTTTTTGGTTTTGTTTTTTAAAGGATTAAACTGTGAAATTAAAAATAAATCAGAAAATTACTTGCAACGCAATACAGACCAGACAATATGGCAGCGTTGGCAAGAAAACCCATTGAAGACAGGTAAAATTTGTTCTAACAAAATAAAATAGATTTTGATTGTGGCTTTTGGCTGCTTCCAAGTTGGAAACTAATACAAAAAGGTTATGTGTCCATAGTCATTCTATCACACTACCTTACTTTTTGTCCAGAATAAAGCCCAACCCTAGTATTGTACTTCAACCCCAAATATACACTAACTGCCTCACTGGGCCTCAGAAGGATCTCTTTTACAAACAAAGTTGCCAGTTACACATCCTGAAATAACACGAAGACCACAGCATGACCCCTGTCAGCCTGACAGACAGGAGATCCCGATCTCAGCTGCCTGAATCCTACAGCAGGCTCAACACTCCCTTAGGTCCTCCCTGAAACACCACTTCACAGCTAACTGAATAGTTTCCAGAGTTCACAGGAAGTTAAACAACATAAAGAGTAATTAAGGAAAAGCTACGATTCACTGAATCGCTTCTGCTTCTACCTGATGAAAACATGGTTCTCTGTGTACATGCATACAGCAAAAACACATCACAACTCTGTATAAAACGATAAACGCAAGACAAGAGCCCCTGCACTGTTATTTACCAACTACCCAGTTATTCCAGTCGCCTCTTGCTGGAGAATTAAAGGACACACCTGAACTACAGACACTTAAGTAAACAAGACCACAATGAAAGCAAGACAGTATTCTCAATTGAAAGGCATAAAAATTTGTCAACAGACGATGTTGGTTGTTACAGATATGGAAGGTACAAGGCTTTAACTCAGCATGCTGCTATCTCCAACCTAAGTGACGTTATTCAAGAGCTCCAGACAGCATCTCTAACAACTCAAAATTACATGCTCCTATTTATTGCCTTTTCCTTTTTTTTAAACAATAACTATATTAATTGGGTTTTGGAAAAAAAGTGATTTAAGTAACCAAGACAATTATTGTTTGGTTGAGAAAACATTTATAGAGCAAGGATTTGTTTTCTTTCTTGCTCCTCTTCTTATACTGCCAGAACAGATTTTTCTTCGAAACTATGCATTTAGCACTCAAAACAATACCTAAAGTATCTAGGTAAATTCTAATAGCTGTCCTCCTTAAGCATTAGAAATACTTTTTTCTTTTTCCTACAAAATAAGCCAGGAAGAGTAGGAAAATGTAAATACAATGTTAAGTATGCTGCTTTCCCCTCCTCTAAATTGTGATGTTGGAACCTTGAATTAGCAAGGTAAACAATTTCATTTTCAAAAATCCACCGACAAAGGCCTTTTCTTCCAGTTTTTATTACTTCTCCATTTATTATCAGTCCTACCCAGAAAACAAACTGACAGTAACTGTTAAGGCACATCACCTCCCCCACCCATTCCCTTCTCATAGGATTCGAAAGGCTTTTCTCCCATCTCTTCCTTTTCGTGAGCCCCATTTCAAGCATTCCACTCTCCAACCATCTCTTGCTAACTTCTTCAAAGGCAATCAAACAAGTCCACAGAAGACAAGCATATGGAGAGCTCAGGAAGTGCCTAAGACTCAGCCTGGGGGAGGTTAGGAAGAGATACTGGGAGGAAGTGGGGCTGTTTTGCTGAAGCGCTCTTCTCCAAACATCTGCTCCTCTCAGAGGTACTGTTGGGCTGGGCAGACAGTCAGTGACAGTCACTATAGCTGCGTTCATCCCAGTTTATCAAATTCAGGCAATGCTGATTCATAACGCTGATTCCTCCTGATCATGCCCCTCTTTTTCACTGGCCATCTCTATTTCCTCTCCTAATCATCACTTGAAAAACAATCCGTACCTATGTATTTCAAAATAAGCCTTAAGTCTTTTTAAGGGTAAATACAGAGCTATACAATCAGGATCAAAGCAGAAACTGCACATTGGAAGAAGGAAAGATAAATAGACACGTTGATGCACAACATGCAACACTTTTTAATACTATCTACCAGAAAAACAAAAAAGATCCCGTTACCTTCTCCTTTAGGCATGTGCAGTAAAGCAAATTTAAAATTAAAAAAAAAATAGGAAAACAGTTCCGCTCTTTTTTTTGACAAATACCTTTGGAGATAAATAAAACATTGAATACTGTCAGATCTTCCCTGTATGAAGCTGACTCCTTTTTACATCTTTTGTATGTCATCTCTGACCCCAAAAAAAAATTGTCCCAGGCTGACACGAAAGCCTGTTCTTATACAGTCAGTGTTAATGCTAGCTCATGCTGGAAATTCAAAATGGTACACTCGCCTTGTCTGCCACAAAATTGCTCAGATTAGCAATGGCACAAACCGGCAGGAGTTACAGGAAAACGACATTAGGAATTAAAGCCGGGATACATAACAAGTAGCCAAAACATTAATACCGACTTTTCACCCTCATTATATAAGCACGTCTATGCAGATGCGGCAGGAGGTGCAACTAAAGGAGACCTCCGAAACACCGGCTGAGAACGATCTGCCTCTCGAGAACGAACGACCCGTAGGTTCTGGTTCAGCGTTACTTCCATATAACCAAGGGAGACATCACCCTCCGCAGCCACCCCCGGGGCCCGGAGCCCCCCGCCGCCGCCACCGGGTACTTCCATCACCGAGCTACCAACTACCCACCCGCCTTCCCGCAGCCTGAGGCGCTGAGGGACGCCGGTCCCGCGACCCCCGAGCCGGTGGCAGGGCCGCGCACCGCGGCCTC
>VZTM01010400.1:1524-19060 GCA_013400555.1 Jacana jacana | reverse complement strand
AAAAAATCCTACATTGAAGAAGAGTTGCAAACTGGAGTAATTTAGCCATATTGGTGGATGGTCTTCTCAGTCTGGTGGCAGTGCTATGAGAGGAAGTAGAAAGATTAAAGAGCATCAGGGAGCCTGAGAAAGAGGTAAACTGGTGGAACTATGCTCTGCCCTCACTGAGACAGAAATGGGAACAACCACCAAATCAAGAGTATTCTGTATCCTCCCCCCAACAGGCTGAAGGCAATAGCTTAAAGGAAAGGAGAAAATGGAGGCAAGTCCATGCTCAGGGCAGAAGACGAACATCTTCCTTGTCCACCCCACCTTCCCAGGTGCATCTATACAAAGGTATGAGGCTCTAGATGTGGAAAGCCAGTCAATAGAGGATGATGTGGATGACACAACATCTTCACCAGAGATGTTGCCAAAGTCAGAAAGGCCTACCCCTTGCATCACAACCACCTGAGTAGAGCAGAGGATCCAATATGCTGGCCAAAGCCTCCCCTTTGGGAATTCTTCTGCATCCCTGGGCCCAGGTTAAGGACATCACTAGGAAACTTCCTAGCCTAGTACAGCATGTGGACTATTACCCATTCTTGTTCTTTCATGTTTCCAGTGATGAAGCCACAACTCATAGTCTAAGGGGGATCAAAAAGCCCCTTCAGGGCTTTAGGATGGTTGGTAAGGGAATCTAGAAGGCAGATTATTTTCTCTTCTCTCCTCCCACCTGTGGGTAGTGACATTAGAAGAAACAGATGTGCTAAGTCTATTAATACGAGACCCATGAGTGGTGGTGTTTCACCACAATTTTTGTTTTTTTGACAATGGGATGGCCTACACTACTGGGGGACTTCAATCTCCCCAATATCTGCTGGAAGAGTAGCACAGCGAGCTGTAGACCATCTAGGAGCCTCCTGGAGTGCATCAAAAAAAACTTCTTAGGCCAGTTAATAGACAGCCCCACCAGAGGAGAGGCAATACTTGACCTCTTAGCAAAAAAAAATTGAGATGGTGACATCAAGATTGGAGGCAGCCTGGGCTGCTTTAATTATGCACTGGTGGAGTTTGCAGCCCTGGGGGATATGGGTCAGAACCCTGAATTTTAGGAAAACAGGCTTCCAGCTATTCAAGGAGTCAGTCAATAAAATCCACTGGGAAACTGCTCTTAGGGAGTGGAACAGAGCTAGCAGGACACTTTCCAAAGAGCACAAGAGCTCTCGATCCCCAGGTGTAAGAAATCAGGAAAGGAGGGCAAGAAACCATCATGTGTTGATAACTGCTAGTCAAACTAAAGAGCAATTAAGAAATGCACAGACAGTGGATGCAGCAACAGGTATCATGGGAGGAGTATATCAATGCTATCTAGTTGTGTGGGGATGGGGTCAGGAAGGCCAAGGTGCAGCTGAAGCTGAACTTAGTAAGGGACACAAAGAATAGTAAGGGCTTCATTAAGTATGTCAGCCAGAAAAGGAAGGCCAAAGAAAGCCAAGAAGGCCAAACTACGCTGTCTGATGAATAAGTGGTAAACTGGTAACCACAGGTGAGGAGAAGGCTGAGGTGCTCAAGAACCTTTTTGCCTCAGTATTCACTGCCAGCCTCTCTTCCCACACCTCTCAAGAGGATGGGCCATAAGGCAGGGACTGGACACACAAATTCCTCCCACTGTAAGAGAAGATCGAGTTTGTGACCACCTGAGGAATCTGAACATATAAAAGTCTATAGGACCTGATGAGATGCAATCCAGAATGCTGTGCAAATTGTCTGATGTAGTTTCCAAGCCACTCTTCATGATGTTTGAAAAGTCATGGCTGTCAGGTGAAACCCCCCAGTGACTGGAAACAGGGAAATATTCTACCCTTTTTTTTTTTTTTAAAGGTAGAAATGAGAACTCTGGAAACTACTGAACTGTCAGCCTCACCTCTGTGCCTGGGGAAATTGTGGAACAGATCATCCTAGAGGCTATGCTAAGGCACATGGAAGACAAAGAGGTGATTTGAGACAGGCAGCATGGCTTCATGGAGGCCAAGTCTTTCCCAGCCCCCCATAACATTCTGCTCTCTGAATTGGAGAGATACAGATTTGATGGATAGACTGTTTGGTGGATGAGGAGTTGATTGGCTGGTAGCATCCAGAGGGTAGTGGTTAATGGCTCAATGTCCAGATGGAGGTCAGTGACATGTAGTATTCCTCAGGGGTCAGTACTGTTTAATACTTTTATAAATAACATGCATGGTGGGATCAAGTGCACACTCAGCAAGTCTGTAGACAACTCCATAGAATAATAGAATCACAGAATGGTTCAGGTTTGAAGGGAACTTAAATGTCATTGAGTTCCAACACCCCTGCCATGGGCAAAGACACCTCCTCCTAGACCAGGTTGCCCAAAGCCCCATCCTGCCTGGTCCTTAACACCTCCAGCAATGGGGCATCCACAGCTTCCCTGGACAACCCGTTCCAGTGCCCAACCACACTCACAGTAAAGAATTTCTTCCTTATATCTGGTCTAAATCTACCCTCTTTCAATTTAAAACTATTACCCCTTATCCTATCACTACACTCCCTAATAAAAAGTCCCTCACCGTCTCTCATGCAGGCCCTCTTCAGGTATTGGAAAGTCATTATAAGGTCTCCCCGGAGCATTCTCTTTTCCAGTCTAAAGAACCCCCACTCTCTTGGCATGTCTTCATAGGAGAGGTGATCANTGGGAGCCAAGGCTTTCCCAGCCCCCCATAACATTCTGCTCTCTGAATTGGAGAGATACAGATTTGATGGATAGACTGTTTGGTGGATGAGGAGTTGATTGGCTGGTAGCATCCAGAGGGTAGTGGTTAATGGCTCAATGTCCAGATGGAGGTCAGTGACATGTAGTATTCCTCAGGGGTCAGTACTGTTTAATACTTTTATAAATAACATGCATGGTGGGATCAAGTGCACACTCAGCAAGTCTGTAGACAACTCCATAGAATAATAGAATCACAGAATGGTTCAGGTTTGAAGGGAACTTAAATGTCATTGAGTTCCAACACCCCTGCCATGGGCAAAGACACCTCCTCCTAGACCAGGTTGCCCAAAGCCCCATCCTGCCTGGTCCTTAACACCTCCAGCAATGGGGCATCCACAGCTTCCCTGGACAACCCGTTCNTTAATTATGCACTGGTGGAGTTTGCAGCCCTGGGGGATATGGGTCAGAACCCTGAATTTTAGGAAAACAGGCTTCCAGCTATTCAAGGAGTCAGTCAATAAAATCCACTGGGAAACTGCTCTTAGGGAGTGGAACAGAGCTAGCAGGACACTTTCCAAAGAGCACAAGAGCTCTCGATCCCCAGGTGTAAGAAATCAGGAAAGGAGGGCAAGAAACCATCATGTGTTGATAACTGCTAGTCAAACTAAAGAGCAATTAAGAAATGCACAGACAGTGGATGCAGCAACAGGTATCATGGGAGGAGTATATCAATGCTATCTAGTTATGTGGGGATGGGGTCAGGAAGGCCAAGGTGCAGCTGAAGCTGAACTTAGTAAGGGACACAAAGAATAGTAAGGGCTTCATTAAGTATGTCAGCCAGAAAAGGAAGGCCAAAGAAAGCCAAGAAGGCCAAACTACGCTGTCTGATGAATAAGTGGTAAACTGGTAACCACAGGTGAGGAGAAGGCTGAGGTGCTCAAGAACCTTTTTGCCTCAGTATTCACTGCCAGCCTCTCTTCCCACACCTCTCAAGAGGATGGGCCATAAGGCAGGGACTGGACACACAAATTCCTCCCACTGTAAGAGAAGATCGAGTTTGTGACCACCTGAGGAATCTGAACATATAAAAGTCTATAGGACCTGATGAGATGCAATCCAGAATGCTGTGCAAATTGTCTGATGTAGTTTCCAAGCCACTCTTCATGATGTTTGAAAAGTCATGGCGGGCAGGTGAAACCCCCCAGTGACTGGAAACAGGGAAATATTCTACCCTTTTTTTTTTTTTTAAAGGTAGAAATGAGAACTCTGGAAACTACTGAACTGTCAGCCTCACCTCTGTGCCTGGGGAAATTGTGGAACAGATCATCCTAGAGGCTATGCTAAGGCACATGGAAGACAAAGAGGTGATTTGAGACAGGCAGCATGGCTTCATGGAGGCCAAGTCTTTCCCAGCCCCCCATAACATTCTGCTCTCTGATTTGNCAGCACACTTTTCTGGCTCATGTCAAGCTTCTCATCTACCAACATACCCAAGTCCTTCTCCTCAGAGCTGTTCTCCATCCATTCTCTGTTCTTCATCCAGCAGCTCCCTTAGGATGTGTGGATGGATTTCATCAGGTCCCATGGACTTATGTACCTTCAGGTTTCTCAGACCAAGTTTAGTGGTGAGTCTGGGGTGTGACCTGGACAAGCTCGAGAAGTGGCCCATATGAATTTCATAAGGCTCAACAAGGCCAAGTGCAGGGTCCTGCACCTGGGTCAGCAGAACTCCCATTATCAATACAGTCTGGGGGATGTAGGAATTAATAGAAGCCCTGCCGAGAAGAACTTATGGACTCTGGTGGATGAAAACCTGGACATAAGATAGCAATGTGTTCCTACAGCCCAGAAAGCCAACTGTATAAAAAGAAGTGTGGCCAGCAGGTCAAAGAATGTGATTCTGCCTCTCTACTCCACTCCACTCCACTCTGTTAAGACCCCACCTGGAGTACTACATCCACCTCTGGAGCCCACAAAACAGGAAAGACATGGACTTGTTGGAGTGGGTTCAGAGAAGGGCCACAAAAATGATCCAAGGGGTGAAACACTTCTCTAATGAGGGTAGACCTAGTCGAAGATGTCCCTGCTCATTGCAGAAGAGGTTGGACAAGGCGAATTTTGCAGACTCGTTCGAACCCAAACTATTCTATGATTCTATGACTCTGTATTTCTTTTTCAGGTGTTTTACAAATTCAGGTACTGGACTGTGCAGGAATATATTAATTTGCATAGGCTGAATTGAATAGGAAAGGCATTCACATTTATTTTAAAGCAGACAACACCTTTAATGTGATAGTCAGCTACCTGCTTTCTTGGTAGCATATAGTTTCAGTGGGATGATTAGATGAAAGATTGACTGAACAGTCAAAGCAAGAATTTTGAAGAAATGGATTATAAAATTATGAGCATGAGTAATGTAAACAAAATAAAATTACCTACTAGCTGTGCAGAAATGTCCAATAGCTGCTGTTTGTGTGTTCACCGGAGAAAACTGTTCTCTTTTAGGGCTTTTTTATTGTGTTATGCCCAAATCTACACAAACCTGTCCTGTGTTGAACAGAATATCAAAGGTGATCATCACAATAATTTGACCTTATTATTAATTAACTTATATTGAAGGCAGTTTTGAATGCTAAATGATTGTTACAAGAATGACTGAATACTTATCAATTCAGAAAAAAAAGGAACTGAAAAAACCCCAAATATGCATTTAATCTGAAAGAAAGCTAATACAAAGTCTTTTTTACTTTAAACTGATATAGATATCTATATAGCTGTCACTGAAACATCTTTGTCCTTGGTGTGATAAATGTCTTTTCCCATTTCTTCCTTAATGACCTTACCCTGTCAAAGGACAATGGGTTCACTATTACACAGTGATATACATTATGTATTTTAATACATTATTATTAATATAATCTTAATACAGTAATCTATAATGCTATAATACAGCATTATACAGGCTCTGCCATATGTAGGTTCTCAGACATGGAAAAAACAGTGTTAAAGGAAATTTCTTAAAGGTAGTCATATAGGAAATTGTCTCACTCCCTCATAACCAGTGCACTTTCTCCGTATTCAAAATGCCTCTTTGCATTCGTTCCCAGACAGGCTCCTGAATCATCTATAAGGTTTGTCTTAGAGGGTGCTAGAGAGAGCCCAGGACTACTGTAACAACTAATCAGAGTACATATGGAGATCCAGAACACAGGAGCAATCCAGAGCCTGGCACTGATTTATTTGCTAGTACAGCTGTAGTATGAACATTCTCCTCTATCTGTGGTTCTTCCTGAAACATCAGTATTACGGGAAATTATGCCAGTATTTAGCCTAGGGTCCAGTCACAGAAGTGTCATTTTGTTTTGTTAAAGCCATTGTGTAGTTTAATTGCACTTAATAAAGGAATTCTGATGTTACAATGTATTTGCCTACTTTATTATGCTTAATATTTTGATTTTGTGTTTAACCAAAATTTTAATTAAAGATACAGAACTTTATTCATGATTGAAATTCAAGCAAAATAGACTCTGCGCAATGATTGCACATCACTATGTCAATATTTTTTCTTGCTTAGGAAAAATGGATTTAATAATCAAGAAAAACAACAGTTTGTATTCCAGCTATTTCAAGGAACAGAAAACAGGAGACAAGAGGTACTATATACATTCTTAATTTTTCTTTTTTCAGTTGCCAGATGCAAAAAAAAAAATCTATATTTTCATCAAGAGATCATTGCTTTCTACTGA
The DNA here is from genome assembly GCA_013400555.1 of Jacana jacana. NCBI lineage: Eukaryota > Metazoa > Chordata > Aves > Charadriiformes > Jacanidae > Jacana > Jacana jacana. The sequence goes on along the minus strand of VZTM01010400.1, from coordinate 12,604 downwards.
CACGCCCAAATGATCTTTTCCATGTGACTAATCTGTCAAAGACCACAATATATTGTTCCATACATTTTTCTCAGCAATTGCAATCTTACCCTCTTTAAAAATTACTTTTTCAATGAGCATATACCATTCACAACTCTGTGATAAAACCTTAATTACCGTCTCTTAATGTTAGCAATCACACCACATAACCACCAGAGTGATTATATGAAGGTGCTTTTATTAGGCGCCGGGAACCAGGGGTATCCCCAAATCTGGCTCTGACCATCATCCAAAACATTGATGCATTTATAACATTTTACAACTTCATTAGAATAGTATGCTCGCTTCTGGCTCTGGCCTTTACATCTATTGGCTATATAAAAATATATAATTCTTAGCTTTCATAACCATTGGTCTTGATTCTTGCTCTATTGCATTATAATTTTCAGTTTCTTATGTAACTATCAGTATCACGGGTGATTATCAGTATCGTAGGTACAACCTACAGTAGCCAAACTCCTTTGTTCAGAATCAGCGTTCTGTAGTAAGGGTACAATCCTGACTGTTTCTTAAGATTAACGTGAAGTTTCACCATGTAGACTAGATCTGGCACTCACAGTTCAGATCAACCCTAAAACCTAAAACTTCACTCCACTATGCTTTTTCAATTCACAACTAGCTGTTGGGCAAATCAAGAAAAGTGCTGAAAATTAGTAGCCCCTTCTCATTTTCTAATCCTCCTTTTTTTTTTACTAGTGTTTTAGAGTCAATTTCAGGTAATATACATTTTATACATTTCACTAACAAAAAACAATTATATGTAAGAATTAAAACCAAAAATTTCTTCTTTATTAAGCTTTTTTGCCTATTTCCGTTGTAACTGGTTTGATTAATTAATTTTAGCTTTGGGAAATGCATATTAAGAATGTACACTTCTCTATTTAACAGATCAATAGAATAGTTCCTCTGGCTTTAAGATTCACTCAGCTGCAATACAACTAACCCTACTTGTTTTTCCATACAAAAGAAGCTCATTACCTTTTTATCTTTTTCAGAAAGCAAGGAAGTAATGCTTTCAGTCTCACTTTGGTGTATTCACTCCTCCCCACACCTAATTTTAGTCCTTCTATTGTATAACACACTTTGGTTTATCTTTAATTCATGTGTTTGGTTGTTTTTTCAAATCACTTTGAAAAAACTTACCCATTTTCTCTTTTGGTTTTTCCACAGTAACAATAAATAACTTCACAAATCTTAGTGCCACATATATATATAATCCAAAAGGTAGTTTCTAATCAAGTAGTTGCCACTACTTTTCCTGCTGGACATTGTCTTCGGTTGCACCATTTCCACCACCATACAGTTATATGTGTTTTTTTTGCTGTTGAATCTCTGCATACTTTTCTGATTCAAAATTGTTTTCTGTTTCTATTTACTATAAGTAATATTCACAGTGTCAGAATACAGTCCGTATTTCACAAGCCAAAAGATGAAAGCAAATGAGTGGTCTCATGTTTAAAAGAAATTTACTGACTTTTGCTGGTTTGAGTTGGCTTATTCACCCTGAATTGACTTACTCATTTATCACCTAAGACAAAGAGATTAGTCATTGTAGGAAAGTCATGGAAGATTGGCAAGGACTATAAACATGCTCAGGTGTCTTGAATGTGAGGTGCTGGAAAACTGTTGTTTAGTTTTGTGATCACAAAAGAACATCTGCACTTGGATTAATGTAGGCCTGGGATGGACTCAGTGGCACATTATCGAACACACCCAAGATTCTTGCCCTGCTGTTGAAGAGATCAAAGCACAAACTCTGCCTGCCAGAATCCTTGAAATACAGGCCAGAACAGCAAGTGTGAGTGCTCTCACTCTCTCACTCACTTGTTAACAAGGACTTTCTTGCTAATAAGGAATCTCTTGCTCCACAGTGCCGTGTCCCCAGTTTACCTGCCTCTACCCAGGAGCTGCTTCAGAGACTTCACAGTTCATGAGGTACTGAGATTAAATTTGTGCTTTGCCTTTAATCTGTAGTTTTGTGGTTGTTCCTTCATCCTGCCTGCATTGGTGCACACATTTGGTGTAGTCAACAGCTCCAGGAACACCCGTGCAATGACTGATAGTTAGGGACTGGGGAGTCCACTACAGTGACTCCTCCTATTCCAGGATGGTCCAATACTGAGCACTGGACCCCCATGGCCACTTTCCTGGCTAAACTGGCTCCACCAGAGGTAAGGCCTGAAATAGATGATGGGGCAGTGATTACGCTCCCCGGCATTGAAATGGCTATGCGTGGGTTGCTGTGGAAAGCGGCATCAGATTTTTCTTGCAAATTAGTGGTTAGATTGGGATGGCTGTCCTAAGCTATCGGACTTAGAGCTCTTGGCCCTGTAGTTGTTGCATTACGTACTAAAGTGAGAGAATTGGAAAATGAAAGCAGGAGTTTCCAAGATGCAAAAGTGATCACGCAAGAAGTAATTACTGCTCAAACAGAGCAGTGCTATGAGCTGCAAGATAATGTGGCCCAATTGGTAGTGTATGTTGTTAATAAACAAAGGGACAAATATCAGAAAAGTAAGCTTTCGATTTCTTAAGTTTGTGCTCTCATTACAAAACAGTCATGGGGTCCTGAGGAGTGGGATGAAAATATTTGGAGTGAATCCTCAGACTTAGTCTGAGTTTGAATTTGATCTGGACATAAAAAGCACTGAGGTGGTGGAAGTAAGACTTTACGTACAAATGAGGGAGCAGGAATGAGCAGACAGAGGAGTGCAGATCATAGTACTTACACTCTGAAAGAGTTAAGGGAATTTTTAGATATCTATCAGCAAGAGTGGGGAAGGCATACTGTCATGGACTTTGTGAACATGGTGCAGTGGAGCTGCTTCTATCAATTTGTCAGTGAGTGAAAAAGAATTTTTTAAGCCCTATAGCCATTGATGATCAGATACAACAATATTCTGCTCAGCTGCAAAACATCAGAGTTCCTGACAGGCAAGGCATTATTGCATCTATAACATTTACAAAATATTAATAAAAAATAAAGCTCATTTGCGGATCTTTACATAATAAGCATGGAACTTCTAGGAAAGCACAAATCATGCCAGTTCTCCCAGGTAAAGTATTTTTTTATACACAAGTTAACAGTGTTTATACAGGTTAGACTGTTTCTAAGAAAAATTGCTGCTAACAGAAATTACTCCTTTCCTGCTACAGAAAGACTCTGTAAAAGTATAATTGTTGCAATTCTATCAGTTCACCCTAGTTGGGCAAGTAATCAAGGATGGCAGATTGTGGCAGTCCAAAATCAACACGTTTTAGCCATTCAGTAACACCTCACTGCATGGCCAAAATAGAAAATGAAATGGCATAGCTGATAAGTTATTATATTTGAAAGCAGAAATAATGAGGAAAACAAATTTGGCAAGTGCTAGCAAACTTTATTAAGGAAATAAAAAATATTCCTGGATTAATATTAAGGGGGTTATATGGTGTTGAATTGGTAAACTGAAATAAAGAACGCAAGAAGCAGCAGACAGTGCAAGTAAGGGTTTCATTGTGCTGCATGGTGTGGATCTAGAAAATGTAAGTTCTGAGGTAGTCATTCTTCTTATGCTGAGGAAAAACAAAGTTGTATTTGATATAGTTATGCTTCACAGGTCACTGCTTATATATTAGTTGCTTTCAAAACTAGATATTTGGAGTGCAAATACTAGGAAAAAAGGCTTAAACTTTTCCTTGGTGACGATAGGAATGAAAAAATAATGTTTGAATCCACTCTACAGCAAGACTACGGCATTTTCCAAAGTATATGTATACATATTTATGTCACAAGATACTTCAGAACCAAGAGCAAATCCATATGGGCATTTAGGGACTCCTCATAGAATCACAAAAACAAGTTGGAAGAGACCACTGGAGGTCATTTGGTCCAACTCCCCTGCTCAAGTAGGTTCACCTAGAGCCAGTTGCCCAGGACCACATACAGATGGATTTTTAATTTCTCCAGGAATAGAGACTCCACAACCTCCCTGGATAACCCATGCCAGTGATCAGTCATCCTCACAGTAAAAAATTATTTCCTGAAGTTCAGACAGGGTGACCTGTGTTTCAGTTTGTGCCCATTGCCTCTTGTCCTGTCACTGGGCACCACTGAAAGGAACCAGATTCTATGTACCCTCTATGCATTTTTCTTTCAGGTATTTATATACATTAATAAGATTTCCCCTGAACCTTCTCTTTTCTATGCTAAACAGTCCTAAATGTCTCTGCTTCAGACTTTTAATTTCTTTGTGGCTCTGCTGGACTGTCCAGTATGTCCATCTCTCTCTTGTAGAAGGAGGGTCCAGAACAGGACACAGGACTCCAGGTGTGGCCTTGCCAGGGCTGAGTAAGGGAGAAAGATTCCCTTCTTTAACCCAGCATATGTTGGCAGGATTTTCCTCCTGAAATGCACGGCTTTGCAATTCCTGTTAATGACCTTCAGGATATTTGTCGTGGTTTGGCCACAAGGAGCAATAAAGAAACACGTGTCAGCCGCTCTCTCAGACTGCCCCGCCCCCAGCCATGAGGGGAGAATTGGAAGAAAAAGGTAAAACTCCTGGGTTGAGATAAATGCAGTTTAACAGAACATCAAAAGGGAACAAGAAAACAACAGCAATAACTTTGAGAGAGGAATATAAATCCACATTTACAATACCACCACTCACAAGCCAGACCTGGGACCTCTCAGCCTGCTCCCATGGCTACTTCTTCTCCTTCCCCTTTCCTGGCCAGCTCTCAGCTACCCCCTAGGCATGGTTCACATGGGATAGAATACCTGTGTCCCTGCTAGATCCTGAGGAGAATCCCCACCAGAACCAGAGTAAATTCTTGTCGGCCTATTTTTCTAGCCTACCTAGGTCCCTCTGGATAGTGACACAACCCTCTAATGTATCAGCCATTTCTCCCAGTTTTGTGTCATCAGCAACCTACCTGAGGGCACTCTTTTCCCCATTTAATGATGATGCTAAACAGGACTGGACCCAGTATGGCCTCCTAGGGTATATCACTAGTTATTGGCCTGCAAATACTGGCCAGCTACCTCTGTACTGATGGGTGCACCACATCAGGTACCATCAACTTACATATGTTCCTGATCCTCTTCCAACAAAGGTACTTCTTCCTTGCTTCAGCATTTCCCCTTGACCTGGGATTCCTGAAGGCTGAACCTGTTAATAAAACCTGAGGCAAAGAAGGCATTCAGTACTTCAACCTTTTCCATGTCCTCGTAACCAGGTCCTCCTTCTCATTGAACAATGAGCCCACATTTTCCCTTATCTTCCTTTTGTCACCTAGTTACTTGTAGGTCTTCTTGTTATCTTTGACATCCCTAGTCATACTCAATTACCTTTGGGATTTAGCTTTCCTAATATCATCCCCTGACAGCTCTGACAAAGTTTCTGTATTCCCCCCAGCATACTTGTCCTTACTTTCACATTTTGTATGGGTTTTTTTTGTGTTTGATCTTGTCTAGAAGTTGTTTTTTTCATCCACACAGTCCTCCTGGCATTTTTGCCTGACTTCGCATTTCTTAGGATGGAATTCTCATGAACTTGGACAAAATTATCTTTGAATATTAACCTTGGGACCACCCTTCTTTCTAGGATCTTATCTTTTGAGACTCTTCCAGGCAGATCTTTGAAGAGGCCAAAGTCTGCCTTCCTGTAGTCCAGGAATGTGAGCTTGCTTTTCACTCTCCTTCCTGTCCTCAGGATCATGAACTCTACCATCTTACGGTGACCGAAGACAAGGCTCACCTTGATATTCACATCCTCACCAGCCAATCATTGTTGGTGAGTATGAAGTCCATCAGAGTTCCTTTCCTCTACTACTTGGAGAAGGAAGTTGTCATGAATGCATTCCTGTATCTGCTCTTTGGGAAAGAATCTGGCATCTCCCACTTTCATAAAAATGTCTACCCGTTGCTACCAGCACACATAGTTAAGAGGCACACAATGTTCAGAATTACTGTGTTTCAAGCAATACAGTCTTTAGCAAAAGAATCTCTACAAAGAATTAATACCACTGTGTTGCAGTGGGAGATGGACCCAGAGTAACGATTGAATCTCAATGTGAGTATAGTCAGCCTCGTTTATTGCAAGTTTCAGCAGAGTATATATAGATACATGAGAGTAACACCCCACAGCAAAAGCACTACTATTGGCTGAGACGCCTTGTCCACCCACTCCGAGCTCTCCTGTGTTTGGTACAGGAACTATGCCCACTTGAAGGTCACACAGCCCTACACAGTCCTATTATTTTGTATTCCACACCCAAGAGTTGTTATCTCTTCCAGCTCCCTGCTTTCCCAGCTGCGTCGGTCCTTTAGTAACTTTGCAGTAAAGTCTGACTTCAGTCAATATCACTAGGCCTGGATCACTCACATCTTCATTCTCTTCGAGATGGTCACCCACACTACTGAACACCCATCTCTATTGAAGCTAATGACAAAACTCACTTTGACTTCAGATTCATAAGAATGTCATTCTTGGAGAAAAGATAGAAATGTAAAGCTTACCATTTAAAGTCCTCTGCAGTAATCTGAGAAGCTACAGGGGTGGAGAGGAAGAGAAAAATTGCCATACTAAGATGACAAACTAGCATCTAGAATATGATTGGACACTTTGTTCTGTTTGTTTGGAAAATCCATATGGTCTTGGGTAAAACTGAGGAATTGGAAGAAAGAGGAAAGGAAGGGAAACAGGAAAGTGGTAGAGATCACAAAGAGCAGAGAGAGATCTAAGAAGCAGATGAATTGCATAAATAAGTTATTTTTGACCCAATATGGGGGGGAAAAAAAAAAAAAGTGCAAAGAAATAGGTAGTCTGAAAATGTTGGAGGAAAAATTCTTTTGGAACAAGACAAGTCTGCAGAAAAAAAGAAGACTGAGAAAGCAAACTAGGTTTCTTAATGATAACAATCAAAAAGACTAAAAAAAGTTAATGCATTAAAATGTTACAATTGCAATATTGACTGAAAGGTAGACAAGGAGTGAGATCAACTATTGAAGGATAATAGTGAGATGTTAATGACAAATGAGGTTTACATTGCCAAGAGGCTGAATGAATCCTTTGCTAGTGTATGCATGAAAGTACTTGAAGGTCATATTCCACAGCCTGGAAGAAATTTTCCTGGTGAAGCAAGTGAAATCTAAAAGGCTTTATGATCACAATGAAGCAAGGAGTTTGGAAATTACACCAATTAAAACAGTACCAGTCCAGGACATCTCAAAGAAACTCTGTAACAAGTGTCAGGAATATTTCTAGATTAGATATGTAGCTGAATATGGAAAAGGAAAGGACAGATGTGATTCACCAGCTAATATAATTTATCATTTAAGTAAAGGATCTAAATTATACATAAGCACTACCAATCAAAACTAAACATTAATTGTATCTAATGTTCTGGAAACACTGATATGAGAAATACTCCATCATAAGAAATTGCCATTTACAGAAATTCCTAAGTACGATAATAAACATGAAATCACATAGTCATTGCTTCTTTTTGATACCAGTTTTAGTTCATTTAATCTATGCTACACTCTGCAACATACTGTATCTTAAGTTCAGGAATTATTAACTCTGGATGGGTTTTTTTGAGAAGTGTTATTTTGAGGGATTGGTAGCTGAATGGTTTCACATATCCCAAAACAAGTATATATGCCTTCTTCTCTTCACTGGCAAAGACTACTTTAATCAGTCTGCTTAGAAATGGTTACCGAATAGTCAGACACAGCAGTCAAAGGCAGCCAGAAACAATGACCAATTGCTTTGTTATGTTCCACTAACTGTGAAAGTGTGTTCCAAAACACATTAATCTTGTTAAGGTGCTGAACCACATAGTTCATAGTTCAGAATGATGTTTTGTTTAATAAAGGGTGTGTTTGGTCTTTTGTGTGTGTGTGTATGTATAAATATATGTATATGTACTGTGTACATGTATAGTACTATGTACTATATATATAATATAGAATCATAGAAACACAAGGTTGGAAAGGACCTACAAGATCATTTAGTCCAACCATCCTCCAGTCACCAATAGTACCCACTAAGCTACTAAATCATATCTTGTAGCACCTTGTCCAGATGGTTCTTGAACACCACCAGGGACAGTGACTCCACCACCTCCCTCGGCAGGCCACTTCGATGCCACTTCGACCCCTCACCAGTTTTGTTGCCCTTCTCTGGACACGTTCCAGGGCCTCGATGTCTTCCTTGTAGTAAGAGGCCCAAAACTGAACACAGTACTTAAGGTGTGGCCTCACCAGAGCTGAGTACAGAGGAATGATCACCTCCCTGCTCCTTCTGGCTACACTATACCTGATGCAGGCCAGGATGCTGGCTGGGCCTGATCCTCTGGATGCCATGCACGTGCTGTGTGATCTCACCCAACATGATTTGCTCCAGAACTTTCCCTGGTCAGGCTGACAGGCGTGTAGTTCCCTGGATCCACCTCATGACACTTCTTGGGTAATATCATCCATTCATCAACAAGCATCTTGTTGATACTGATGTGACTCCCATCTATAAGGGCCTCTTCTCCCAGATAACTAATGATAGGACTTGAGGGAATGGCCACAAGTTGTGCCTGGGGAGATTTAGATTAGATGTCAGGAAAAACATTATCTCCCAAAGAGTGGTCAGGCATCGAAGTGGCCTGCTGAGGGAGGTGGTGGAGTCACTGTCCCCGGTGGTGTTCAAGAAGCATCTGGACGAGGTGCTACAAGACATAATTTAGTAGCTTAGTGGGACTAGATGATCTTGTATGTCCTTTCCAACCTTGTGTTTCTATGATTTCTATGATTTCTATGATCTTCACATTCAGTTAGTGATTTTTGAACTGTAAAAAATAATGCAACTGGTTTAAAGGTGACACAAAGATGGAACTCATCTAAAAAGCTGGAAGCCAACTGGAGTCTTAGCCTTGGCCTAGCGTAGTCAGAGGAGTAAAAATGAGAAACAGATGGGTACCTAAAGTCTAACCTGCCTGAGAGAAAGAGACTAACCTTTAAAAAGGCTTCATTTCCATTCCCTTCACATAAAACACATGGATATACATGTTATACGCCCCAATACCTTTTTCATTTTATACTCAGTTACTTAGAAGTCCTTTCTTTCTTTCAAGTTCTGAAAACTATTACTGCTACAAAAACTCTGAAACCCTAATACCAGAACAAAAGCACAAATGCATCATGTGAACAGTGTGCTACAGTTCGTGATTTCCTACTCTGTAATGAAATAATTCTCTGTTAATTCTGTTGTCTGCTGAGAACATTCTTTGTATATTGCTGCAGAGATATTTTACTAGTATAGCTGTATTGGTGAAGTTGTTCAAAGTATAATTTCAAGACAAAAATACATATTTCTGTTAAAACTCAGAATGAAGCTGAGGATTTTTCTAAATGTTTTAATCTCCTTTTGATAAATTTCATTATCAAATAAGTTTATATGATTCATTTAACTACGAAAATATACTTACTCATCAATCAATATATTTAGTTTGAATTCTGAAAAAAAAAAAAGACTAAAATGTATTTTTCACAACATGTAAGTAAATTTTTTTTGCATAATTATTACTTCTATTGACTAAAGTTTAAGATTCTTATTTTTGAAATTATTACTCAACATAAACATTGTTACTAAAGTAAATTTATATGCATGGCGATGGTGCACTGAAAAGAAAGGAAAAGACAAAGGAGTTATTTCCTCTTCTTGAAGTAGTAAAGTTTCATTCTACAAAAAGTAGACTTGTTCTTTAAGATGCCCATTTAAAACTAGACAGAAATTGAAATCCACAGTCCTTTCCTGTTTATGCCACTACAACTTCATTTTCTCCTGATCACTGTAAAACTCAAAAGACTCTAGAAAGTAACTTTTCTAATCACAGAACCCTTGAGTTGCAACTCAACTGAATTCTCATTAATGTTAATGTTTTGGATTAGCAACCAGATGAATATCAACAGATATTGGATAAGAATTTAACTTTAAAACATGTGCAGTATGTCTTAGGTTAAAAATTACCGACTTCAATAAAATGCTGTTTTACTTGAAGAGTTTCTGAATTAACTAATTTATATTTAGTCATGCCTATTTGTATTTAAAAAACCTATTTTATTTTACAGAGTATCCTGTATCTCAATATGGTGAGCTCTAAAGCATCTATAAATTTGGTTTATGCAAAAGAGCTCAACATATATGTGTGTAGAATTTTAATGAGAACATTAAAACAAAACTATGGCACATAGGTTTCTTATTTATTTCCCTGCATATTTTTCTTATACTAGCAGAAGTTAGAAAAATCTCGCCATATACAAGGGTTAAAGGTAAAAAATAAAGTACTGTATTTCTTCAGAAAGTTCAGGGGATTTTCCTGGTGTTTAAGGACATAAATTTTGGGGTTAGTTCTCAACCCATCAAAATAAGTTCATTATTAAAAACACTTGCTTCAGCAACTAGCAATGCAAGAACTCTTCAAACAGAAAAATCAATAATTAATTTCATTGTATTAAAATACATTTCTGTTCTGCTCAATTCTCAGGTTTTATTCATGTCCCCTTTGATTCTCTGTAGTATACATTTTCTATGAATTCCCTTATTTGTAGTTCATTTTTTATCCAAGCACCGCATAAGTGTTTTTGTTCAAAATTGATTCATGATGATGCAACTTTCAGTAAAATTCTGTCTTGTTCCAGGGTAATTAATCTGTTTTCTGTTGCCTTATCTTGCCATTCTTCTCTTTAATTCTGAGTAGAAAAATGTTCATAGTGATATATATTTGAGGATTATACATTAATTGTTATGTGCAACTTGAAATACTGTTTGGTCTAGAGCCTAATGTCTCTAGAAGGAATGGAAGGCGAAATCTTATGGTAAATTCTGTTTCTTAAACTATATGCAGAGCCATCCTCACAAGATAAAAGATTGTACAAGATGTTACAGTAGCAAAAAGAAACAAAACAAAACAAAACAAAACCAAAACCAAAGCAAAGCAAAGCAAAGCAAACCAAACCAAACCAAAACAAACCAAAAAAAAACAAAATAAAACAAAACAAAACAAA
>VZTM01010399.1:0-23352 GCA_013400555.1 Jacana jacana | reverse complement strand
GTAGAGTAGGGCAGATGGTTGGACTTGATGATCCCAAGGGTCTCTTCCAACCTAAATGATTCTATGATTCTATGTTGCTTAAAATGGCAACTTCTAGCAGTCACACCATGTTTTTCTATAAAGAATCTTCTAATTCCAATAACACGATATTTTCCAATTCCTGGGAAATGTCAGCATTTTGGGTGTATTAGGCAACTCTGCAGATTCTTAGCAGGATATGAAGTTCTCTCCAGTGCTTCGCACTCACCTACCACAAAGGTAGCCTCTGCCTCAAAAGAAGTTTCGATGTTGTGCATCTAACACACTGAGANCTTTTTTTTTTTCCTAATTTCCACTTAATTAATCAAATTAATAGCTTCTATACTTAATCTACAACCTTTTGTAATATGACTCCTATGAATCATACATGCGATAATAGAATAAATCTGCTTACTTTGAAATCATATTGTTTGTTTTACTTAACTCCCTTTGGAGAATATGGTTTACCAATAAAAGAACAAGTTTCACCGTGGGTGTTTTGCAAATAGAACTTATACGTGTTGTATAGTTAAAAGTATAGGAGACTGTAGATCATATTAAGCTAGAGTAAGCAGTGACAAAAGGAACAAAAAGTGGCTCGTATCTGTGAATTTACAAAGATATTTCATCTCAAACCATATATGAAAGAAAGACAGTATCNTTAGATAAATAAATAAAAAATTAAGGTTTTGGTGAGTGTTTTAAATATACAAGTAAAAATGGGTTGGAAAATTACCTTCCTTAGGTACCTGAGCTGCAGCCTCTCCAGTTCTTCTCTGGACAAGGACCAAATTCACAACCAAAACCATTAGCAGAGCATTTGAAAGAATTATAACAGCCAAAGAATGCCTTTTAATGCTGAGTACTCTCAATGACTGAAATTACTGGAAAGTGTCCATTTCCCTTAAGTTATTTAAGTGCCCGAAGTGGCAAATGGGTGCAATTTTCGAAGGTATATAGATGAATAATTCTCATTGATCTGAATCCTAGAGAAATGACCAGGTTCACCTACAATATCCCACTTTGCACTTATCTGCATCTTTAGGTGTCTGCATGTTGCAAATATTTCCTTCAGGCACCAAATCAAGGAATTGTGTTTGTTTATTTAAACTCCTCCTTAACTGTGAATACGTGCTTAAAATTAAGCATATGCTTGTGTGCTTTTTCAATGAAAGAAACTCAAGCATGTAAGGGTCTTCCCTATCCAAAGTACATGACAGGAGTAGGTATCATTGCTAGCTAGCTTTTGTGTTCCTTCCTCCTAACCTCCACAGTTTTAAAACTTTGACATTGTGAATTGAGATGTAGTATCTTTTTGTCTTGGACCCAAAGGGAATTTGAAATCTAATCTGTTAATGTGGAATAGATAATAGATGGGGTAGAAGCTGAGGGTGCTCATTGAAAGAAGAAAATGAAGACTTAGAAAAATAATCCTCATTTAAATCCCTTAGGCAGCATTTTGAAAATCTCTGCCTTGAGTATGAATTGTGCCAGGGATTGATATCAAACAATGGGTGGAAAAAAAGTACTTTGGATAGTCAAAAGTATTTGGTTCTCAAATAAATAAAAAGGCTGCTCTAGTGGCTGTGCTGTGCTGCTCTTTTGTTTTTGAAAAGATATATTCATTGAATAACAGATATAGGATGATATAGGATGCCAGACCTTCAAAAGGTTTTCAGTGACAATGTACTTAGTGAAGACGTAATTCATATAATTAAAGAAGAATAAGAAATATATAATTCATAGCCTTTCAAAAGAATTGAAGAAAAATGAATGGACTGAGGATTTTCCCCGGTCTATCATTTATAACAAGGCTCTTCAGTCTTAGTTAAAATAAGAAAAATTGAAACTTGCAATCTATAAAATATATAAGCACTTGAGAGGGTAGAATTAGTTACTAAATTAAATGCTTATTTGAGAGACGTGTTTTCCTTCTATGGCAGAGGGGTAAAAGTGCTGGTTTTGCCGCATCCCATTTGGCTTGGAATTAGGAATTTCCTACTATGTTTTGGCTAAAAGAGAAACAGCAATTTGAATTATGGTCTCTGGAGGATGGAGAAAGTAGGAGTGGTCTCCAGGCATTGTCTTGCTTCATTTCTGCTCCTGCTTCCCTAGCTGGGAAACATTGAGCTGGATCTCAAAGATGCTGCTTGCTAGGCTGGTGGATTTGCTGCTAGGTCATCTTGGATAGTCCAATCCAGGAGTACTTTACCAAAATGTTCTTGAGGGCAGGAAAAGGATGCAGACTGGGGTTTCAGCCTGACTGAGAGACAGGGCTGAGAGAGTGAGGAAGACAGGCAAGAGAGCCGACTTGCTCTTGGGAAGATTTTGTTTGACAAATTAGAGAGGAGCTGGGATTTCTAATCACCAGTTCTACTGAGTTGGTCCAAACTGCCTTTAATGTAGCCCTGGATCCAATGAGTTTTCTATCTTTGTCGAAGTCTTGCCCATATGAGAGAGAATAAGAATAGAAATAGCAGGATTTTCTCCATTGACGGTGTGGAGGAGGATGGAGACCCAAGGCTGAGACCTTGCAGGCTGACATGGCCTCTGGCCTTCTTTCCTATGGCAGGGACCATCAGTCATATTCAGAAATGAATCCCACAGTTAGCCCAAGTACTATTAATTTTGAAGTATTCATTGTGAACTGGGAGGCCATTAGCACGTAAATGGGTCCAGTTTGGTGTCTGCTGACTGGGCAAGCTTGACCCACCATGGATTTTAAATCCCTTTCCATGGCTTCCCTTGGCCTATGTGTCCTAATCCACAACCTTTTTTTCTTCTTTTTTTTTCTACTGGTAATTATCATACAGGATTTTAAACTAATTTTGGCACAAGAGTCCAGAGACTCATATTTTGGCATGTTCCTGAAGAGATAGTAGGTCTTAATATACTTTTACACTGTAAAGGAGTGTTTATACACAGCGGTTACCTCTTACAGCAAGCAAGGAAACATAATTATTGGAAATTCAAGCTGTAGGATAAACTGAATGTATTTCTAATGAGAGAAGAAATAGAACTGTACTTTTATTATAGACTGAATGACCTTATCCTGAAGTACAATGCTTCTGTGTTCACTTTACTTAAGTAGAAGATTTCGTGCCTGAAAGCCAGCTATAGTATCAGCTCTATATTTCTTTATTAGTTTAGGCTAAAATTAAGTTGCATAAACCCACACCATTTCAGCATAATATTTTTAAAATATTTACCGCTGCTTACATATTATGCATAATTACTTTGTGAAATGCTGTGTTTGATGTGATAGAATTGATGAGAAACTACCCAGGACCTGGCAATATACACTGCGGCCCAGAGGGCCAAATATATTCTGGGCTGCATCAAAAAAAGCATGGTCAGTAGGTCAAGGGAGGTGATTCTGCCAGTCTACTTTACTCTCGTGAAACCCCACCTGGAGAATTGCATCCAGCCCTGGGGCTCCCACGTAAAGACGACATGGACCTGTTGAGGGAGTCCAGAGGAGGGTCATGAAAATGATCAGAGGGCTGGAGCACCTCTCCTATGAAAACAGGCTGTGAGAGTTGTGCTTTTTCAGCCTGGAGAAGATGATGCTCCACGGAGACCTTATAGCAAGTTTTCAGTACAAGGGGTCTTACATGAGAGAACGGGAGGGACTCTTTATAAGGGAATGTGGGGATAGGATACAAGAGGTAATGGTTTTAAATGGAAAGAGAGTAGATTTAAGTTAGATATTAGGAAAATATTCTTTGTTGTCAGAGTAGTGAGAGACTAGAACAAGTTGTCCATGGAAGCTGTGGAGGCCCCACCCATGGAGGTGTTCAAGACCAGGTTGGATGGGGCTTTGAGCAACCTGGTCTAATGAGAGGTGTCCCTGCCCATGGCAGGGGGGCTGGAACTCGATGATCTTTGAGATCCCTTCCAACTCTCACTGTTCTGTGATACTATGATTCTATGAATTTGGTACACAAATTGTTAATTATCTTAATATGCTCATGCTACTAGATTAATTTGTATTTGGATATTTCCTATAGTTTAGTGAAGGCTTGTGTAATTTCTTAACTTTCAAAAGTGCAACTATACTCCTCAAGTTAATAGGAGAGTACAAAAATCAATATATTTTTTGGAATTAGTCCAATTTACCTAACTTCTAACACTAAGGCTTATCGATCCAAATTAGCTAGCCATGTTGCAGTTTCTGCAAAGCATATGTTATATATATATCTAAACCATCTATAGTAAAGAACTCGATCCTAATAGCCTCATATTTTGAAATTTTTCTCAGGCTGGTTAAACACAGCGGTTAGTGAGTCTAGTAATGGTGCTTATTTTGAACAGAAGATTGAATAATGTTAGAATGCTCAATATAAATAGAATAACATCATGTACATATGTTATCCTTTAATAATTAAAATCTTCATTACCCTCTGTTTAGTCTTTTAAAAAGAAGTGGAAGCCTGACTTTTTTTATTGTCTTACCTATAAAACACTGAGCTGAAGAAGTTACGTCAAATTAAGCATGAGGTTTCAGAGCAAGAAACCAACCCGTAGTTAATCAATCTGCAAAATTGTAGTATAGTTTGTTTTCTCTAAGTAGCATAGCTTGCTTTTACATTGTTTTCCTACAGGATAACATATTTCTTGATGGAGTGTCTTATGCGTGTATTATATACCTTACTTGGTTCCACCACACAGACTGCAGTCAAGGGTATTATCAGATCTGCAACAAGCCCCAAAGGATTTTAATCCCTTAAAAATGAGATATTGTCAGTCTGATCCATATATAGTCTTGCTTCCTAAAATTAAAAAGTATTCAACAGGAAACTTTTCAGATTTCTACATCATTTTAAGATTTAAAAGGGCACATATTGGTCCAAACAAGTATGGAAATTTGAGATGTCTTTTCATATTGGTAGTCTAGTGTACAATTTGCTGTCTATGTATTACTGTAGTTAATATAGGGTGTATATGTTTTCACAGTTGATGTTTGTGTTCCAGTAATGGAAAAGCAATCCATCTGACCATTTTTCTTAAAAGTTCTCTCACTAAGTAAATGGCAAGTCTATTATAAATTCCATCGTTTTAAACTAGGTTGTAAATTTACGATGTCTCTCTGTGTAAGTTTTTCCTGCCAGGGGATTGACTCAGTCCATGGTATCAGAGCTTTTTACTAGTAAATCAATGCAGTTATTGTACAGCTCTGCAAATGGATGTTGCTTACTGTGTTCTGTCTTGCTGCTGCAAGATTAGAAGGCTGGCATCAAAGAGGATGAAGTGAAAGCTTTGCTTATTGGTTTTAGCTTCAGTTTTGAAAAGCACAGTACCAATGGGAAGTACAAGAAAAACAGTGGGGCTAAAACTAATATGAAACTCGATGGGAAATAAAGGAAAATATTAATCTGAGAAAAAAATAGAGTTAGATAAGGTTACAGTGCTCTCTGTTACCAGCTCTTTTCAAGTATGTATTTCTGAGGTAAAAGCATTACATGACAAAACTGTAAAATCACAGTGGTATTGTGTATAAACATTGCTTCCTCTGAAGCTCCAGGAAGAGGCTGGAATTAGAACCACCAACTCTGTGCATGCGGGATGCAACCTTCCTTTAGTCATAAGAGTGGGTAAACAGAGTAGATGCTGGTACTTGAGATTTTTTCTGCCTTTCACTATGTGTGTGTATGGGGCAGAAGCAACACTTCTCTTCCTCCTGGAAGAGTGTGGAAGTTATGCAGGTTGGGAAGAGATTATTGGTTTTTCCTTTCTGAACATTGCAATGGGTTTTAAATAATATATATCAAAAATACATTTGGTTTGAGATGGAAGGTCCTTATTTGAAAGGTTAAAATATCATATCAACATCCTTCCAACCTTTGTGATATGTGCCTGACACTTATAACTTAATAGTAGAGAAGTCTGTAGCAGTCTTACTTCCCAAACGCTGACAGTAAAAGCAAATATTTTTTCCAAAGAGTTTGCTAGGGACTGCACTTTGGTCTTTCATTCTGATTTTGGTGTAGTGTTGCCCCAGGACCTGTACTGCAGTACCTTGTCTTATTCCTTCGGTTATCCTTTCTCTTATCCTTCAGTTTCCTAAAAGGGATGGATTGGGTTCTATGTTTTCACAGTTAGAAGGTATATATGCATTGTTGACACTGAGGGTCTCTGTCCCGTGGGTTAAACTCCCAAGGAGAATGATAGGCTCTCTGTCACCTCCATAGAGCAGAAAAAATGAAACATTGGTACATTCACCATGGGATGATCAGGCCATGTTTTGCATTCTTTCGGTTGTATGAAGAGGTCCGTGTAATATGGAAATTAATTTATTCTGAATGACATGGAATAATAAAACTGTTGCCTGTTTAGTCTCACACATCTACACAAAAATTATTTAGTAGATCTAGTGCTGCATGATTAATGATGGTGTGTTTTAAATTTCTTGTTCCGTTATTAAGTTTGTGGCTTATGTAAAATAAGAATAACTCCTTCAATATATGGTACCAATAATAGGAACAAGGTGGATTTTTTTTCTGTCTGCAGCATCTTGAAAAATTCAGCTTCACACAGTTTAAAAATCTTTTAAAAATACACTTTCTTGGAGGATCAGTGCTTTCTTACTTTTTATAAACCATGGTTTAATAGGAAATGAAGTTGTCTAGAGACATAGATAGCAATTATTTGCTATATAAAGGGAGTTTATATTTTAGTTTATGTTGATTTATTTTTAGGAAACTATTGTCTGTATGAGCCTGGATAGATTTATATACATGTAGAACTTAAAATTCCCATAGAATGGTTTGAGGTAAGCTGATAGTGAGATAATAACTAATGCTGATGAAAAATATGTATGCATTTTTAAAAAAATAATTTCAACTTGTTACCTAAACATACCATTTCAAGTTTCTTGTGTTAGTGTTCATATAAGTAAAACCAACTTAAAATAGCCAAAAAATTTAACCTGCTGATTTCAGAAAATTGTTCACGTGATCTTCATTTGGCAGGCCCTGACTGTTATATCCGAGGCAGTTTCTGTAGAGCTAGCCTGTTTTCTCAGGTGGATGATCAGTGCACTCCTGCATTTCTGCTGCTTTTAACCTCAGCTGGCTCATCTAGAGCCCGATTGCATGTTGCTGCAGAGTAAACTGCAAAAGTAGTGCATAGATGAAGGTATGACAGTGCAGAAAATTGATAGGAGGGATTATCTGGTGTAATTATGTGTAAAACTCCAAGGTTTTCTACTGGAAGACCAAAAGTGGTTCTCTAACGGTGTTCAGCGTTGGCAAAAAACCACTGAAGCGAGAGCAGGGGTTTGAGTGTTGGGGCAGGTGTGAGCCTCAGGTCATTTGTAGCAAAGCAATGGTCAGCTCTGCAGGTCATGCTGTGTAGCCACATCCCAAGGACCTTATTCAGATTTTAAATCGGCAGCTCAATTCTATCAGACTTAAACGACAGCAATAGCAGAGTTTGATCTAGACTCAAGGAAATAGTTGGGTCTCAGTACTTGCCGTCTTACATTGATTCACATTTCAATGAGAAATACTTTAGCTGAGCAAAAACCACTGGTATCTTGTTAACATTAATGAGGTCTGTAGGGAATGTAAAGGCAAGATATAAAATTATGGCTACTAAGTCCCAGTAATATGAATTAGGGGCATTTTTCTTCTATTTATGAAGAACACACTGTTGTTAAACCTTTGATGGACACACATGATCTGAATACTCAGATATTTCTATGCTGTCTTGAGAATCCAGGATTCTTCAAAGTCTATTAATCACTAGATGAAACTCTGATTTCCCTTGTCACATTAAGCCCAGCTCTGAACCCCGCTGGGGTTGATAGGAGTGTTTTCTTCATTAAGGTGCTACTCCATATAAAAGGAGGTAACGGAATCTCCTCTTTCAAGAGTTAAGATGTTCCAACTTGATATTGCAGCAAAGTTTTCTATTAGCATTGCACTGAGGTGTGCTCGGAAGTCTTTACTATATAATTTGCAAAGCTCTGTAGTACAATTTTGGTAATGAGTACTATTTCCTTTTGATCAAGACTGGCCAAAAGGAAGGCTTACATATTGGAAAAAGCATGAAACAATTTGAGAAGGACATTTCTCTGTAAAAATTTCTTGTTTATGCAATTTAGAATCTGTAGAAGGCTTTTCTGTGCATAACAATGCCAGATACTCTCCTGTGAAAAACAGAACACAAATGCATTTTTTTTAATTTTTTGCAACTTCGTCTCTCCTCTTACGAACTTGTATTTCTCTCCTTTTCTGCTTCTTTTAACCTTGTCTGTCTTCTAAAGTTCTTTAGAGTTCCTTCATTGCTAACAGCTATACTTCTTTTTATCTGTATCCCTTTCAGGAATTTGTCTTGCTTTACTTTTATCTGTTGTATCTTTTGACATTTTCTCTCACCACGCTTTTTTTCCCACTTTATTAATTTTTGGATTGTGTTTATAAGCATCTTTTATAGTGACTATTCATCTTCAATTTCATCCTCCATGTTATTATTTAGTATTGTCTCTAGTTCTAGTATAGATTGGTATAATTTCTTAGTAGAGACGGTGCAGCAGAGATTGAGAAAAACAGTTGAAAAAAATCAGTATTATTGAGAAATAAATAACCAAAGAACACCAATACTTGCAGAACCTTTCCATTTGCAGAACTGCTTGTGAATTTTTGTGTTTGCTTCTCCATTTCATGAGAGTGGTTCAGAACATGGAATTCTGATTCTTTTTAACCGCTCTGCATCACCGTACCCTTCCCCAAAAGAAAAACTGTTTAATAAATAAATAAATAAATAGATGTTGCCTGAGAGAACTTGAAC
Organism: Jacana jacana; assembly: GCA_013400555.1. Taxonomy (NCBI): domain Eukaryota; kingdom Metazoa; phylum Chordata; class Aves; order Charadriiformes; family Jacanidae; genus Jacana; species Jacana jacana. Next base: position 14,541 of record VZTM01010399.1, on the reverse strand, counting down.
CCAGTATATATCTCATAAACCGTGTACTTGCAAATTTTGAAGAATTGTCATGTTAATAGAGTGTGCCTTTCTAGGAGGTTTCAAAAAGTGACTAGGCCAGTTGCTGGTCTAATTCTTTTCCAGCTTTCCATACTTTGCACCTCAAGAATGTATAGTTTTAGTTTGTGCCTGACAAATCAGTTTGTCCTGAGCAGCACAATTTGTTTTTCAGGTATGAAATCATCCAGTTTGCAGGCAATTTTATCACTTGCTGTAAGTTGTAAGAAGTTTGCTTTTATGAGTGTTGTCTGTAAGAGCAACTCCAGAGATAAGAACTTCCATGTTTATGGGTCAAATTAATTCCCTAATTCCTATGAGTAGACAGGTTATTTAATAAGGATAAACTTAAGACAATACCTTTATGAATCATATTTCTATAATATGCTGCTGCAATAATCATATAGAGGTCCAAAGAAGGGCATTTCAAAAGGCACTGAAAGAGGAATCTCTATCTAAGGGGGTTTTGCTAGCTTCAAAATTTGGCAGACATTATATTTTCCAGAATGGTCTATGATATCTCCTACATTTCTGCTATTAGTTTCTAATTTAAGAACTTTTAGTGTTCTTATTCAAAATCATGAGAAGACAATGATTGTATAAAATTCCTTAAAATTTTGTTATTTGTCTAAACAGCTTTTACAATGCCATTGCATAAGCGTGTCTAATACTTGACTGGGCTAGCTGCTTTGAGATGCTGCATAGCCTGAAAGATCTATAGAAGCTTTGAGAATTTTTTCCTGGCAGGATTAGTAATTTTATAGTGTGCCATATTAATTCATTGAGAAAAACTTCATTCTGGGACCAAATATGTTGTTTATTTCTATCTATATGGATTGTTCAGCGGCATTGTTTTCTGGTATACATAGTGTCAGATATCTTTGGTACAAATATTGGTGAAATAAAAGAGTGGTTTTGAGTTCATGTTTATTCAGAAGTTTATAATTGCTGAATGCAATCTAGAAATGTTAATAAAAGTAATCATCTCTTTATTCTTTCTGCTGTAATGGAGAAAAATGTTATAGTTGTTGCTAAATGGCACATCACTTGACCTGTTTCATGCTGCAATCCATCCTCTTTATTCTATTTGTAAATAAAAACTTATAAAATCATAGAATTGTTTTGGTTTGAAGACACCTTTAACATCATCAAGTCCAACCCTTAACCTAGCACTGCCAAGTTACCACTAAGCCATAATCCTCAGCACTACATCTACAGGTCTTTTAAATACCTCCACGGATGATGATTCAACTGCTTCCCTGGGCAGCCTGTTCCAATGATTTATAGTGGTTTCTGTGAAGAAATTTTTCCTAATATCCAATCTAAAACTCTTCCAGTGGAACTTGAGGCTGTTTCCTCTTTTGCTATCACCTGGTACTTGGGAGAAGAGACCAACCCCACCTCACTACAACCTCCTTTCAGGTAGCTGTAGAGAGCAATATGGTCTCCTTTCAGCCTCCTTTTCTCCAGACTGAACAACCCTTCCTCAGCCTCTCCTCATAAGGCTTANCTCAGTTGCTCCTCATAAGACTTATGCTCTAGACCCTTCACTAGCTTCATTGCTCTTTTCTGGACACACTGCAGCACTTCAATGTCTTTCTTGTAGCGAGGAGCCCAAAACTGAACACAGTACTTGAGGCGAGGCCTCACCGGTGGTAAGTACAGAAGGATGATTACTTTCCTAGTCTTCCTTACAATGCTATTTCTATTAGTGCGATGAGATCTCCCCTCAGCCTCCTCTTCTCCAGACTAAACAATCCCAGCTCCCTCAGCCGTTTCTCATAAGACTTGTGCTCCAGACCCCTCACCAGTTTTCTTACCCTTCTCTGAACACATTCCAGGGCCTCAATGTCTTTCTTACGAGGGGCCCAAAACTGAACACAGTACTCAAGGTGCGGCCTCACCAGAGCTGGGTACATGGCCAGTTTCCCCAGGAGAATACTGTGGGAGAGTGTGTCAAAGGCTTTGCTGAAGTCTAGGTAGACTACATCAACAGCCTTTCCCTCATCTACCAGTCTGGTCACATGGTCATAGAAGGAGATTAGGTTGGGGTACAGCATCAAAAGCTTTCCTGAAGTATAGGTAGACAACTTCCACAGCTTTTCCGTCATCTACCAAGCGGCTAACCTGGCCATAGGATATCTGGTTAGTCAAGCAGGACACACCTTTCATAAGCCCGTGCTGACTGGATCTGATCACCTGATTGTCCTAGATGTGCCATGTGATGGCATTCAGGATGATTCCCCCATTTGCCAGAACTGCTGATAAATGATGGAAAGTGGCTTGATCAGCACTTCCACCATGTCTCTCAGTATGCTTAAGTAGATCCCATCTAGCTACACAGGCAGACTTTTGTGTGTCTAAGTAGTGGAATAGCTTGCTGTTTCTTCTAGAATCATGGGCTGTTAATTCTGCTCCCCATTAAACATCTGACTTTGGAAGGGGGATAGGATTTATCTTTCCTGCTTTTAGTGTCTACAATAGAGATGCCTACATTCTGAACTCATAACCCTGGATTCCCTTTAGAGTCAGGGGAAAGCATTCCCTTTTGAGTCAAGGGAAAGCACTAGGCATTTTTTACACACTTAACAAAATGAGTGGATGTGTTGCACCCTAGAAATATCTGTTCCCCTCAACTGTAAATTGAAGCAAGGTGAGATAAATCTTTACTACAGTTTTTAAATCCTCAGTATACTCATTAGTATGGGCAGATATTTAAATTATCTAAAATCTACCCAAGTACTTGGGTTGAGCATGAAACTGAGAATGAGAACTTGCAGGTTTGGATTTCAGACTTCGGGAACTTCAGGAGCAACATGCTGACATTCTCATAAGGTGGAAGACTGAAAATAAATCTCTTTTTAAGTTTTATTTTCCCAGTATTTTGTAGCTGTCAGTTTGTTCCTTCATGTCTTGGGTCTAGGTCTGCTTTGCAGGGCTCAAAATCTATGAAATAAGAGTTACTAGCATGTTTTTGATACATTTCTAATACTCTCAAGACCTTTTATTTTAGGTGAAAACATTCCCCTTTGTTTTCCTTGTGGTGCTGCTTACATAAACATTGGAGATACAGAAAACAACAAATAGAAAGAAAAATTGGTGTAGTAGCTTATAATTCTTTGTTGCACCTGCTCACACTTCGTAATCCACTGTTGTCTTGACCTTTTATGTGAAGATGATTCCAGCATTGATAATGAAGGCTTTCTCTTAAAGTTGATGGAATCTTGTGTGTAAACAGATGTCCATACTAGAGGCTTCCCTTTGTCTGAGTGACATTTTATCGGATCCCAGAATGGGTGAACTTTACTGAGCCTGGTTATGTTTTGCACTAGCCAGACTGACAGCCTTCCATGGCTGCTGGCTAACACTGTCTGCTGGCTAACTCTGCCACTGTCCAGAAGGTACAGGTGCCAGGAAGAAATGCAAACAAGGCAGGACAAGGGAATGTGTTTTGGGTCCTCCTGCTGCTCTGGGGAGTGTGCAAGGACCTCCCCATAAGGAAAACATCCAGCCAATGCCCAACCATCCCTCTGAAGCACAGGCATTAAGATATGCATTAAAAAAAGCTACACAGACATCTGAAAAAGAGTATTGGTGCAGTAACTGTACGCCACTTGGCCTTTGCAGCAGACTGTTATTACCAGAGGACCTTACAATTACTCTCATCTTTGAAATGCATGTACTGTACAAAGTACCACTAAGCAGTATGAAAATTATCTCCCCCCCCTCCCCCCAATCTTTCTTTATCTTTTGGTATGCAATCTTCTCTTTACGGGGGTTTGAAAAGGAAATCCTGAATCTGTTCTTTAACATATAATTTTGGTATCTAAAAACAGCACTTGGGATTAGCAGGCTTGTCAGAAAAACAAGAATTTAGATGTTCAAAAAACCTCAACAATCCACCCCCAGCTTTTCAACTGTGTCAGGCATTATTTGGCTGTACACAGCTGCTGTAGGATGAAGAGAGAGGAAATGTAATGAAGGGAAAAGGTGTTATTTTAAGGACATGATCTGAAAATAATGGAATTGCCCAAACTGCTTCGTATAAAGTGGTTTACATGCTTGGCAAAGAGATGAAAATATACGCTGATCTCACATTTGGGCAAGTGTTAATTATAGACTCACTGGCAGCAAGATCAAGTCTCTCAAAACTTGCTTTTTTCTTTTGTCTTTTTCTAAAAAAGCAAAGAAACCATGACTTGTATTCATCTTCTTCTTCTTCTTCTCTCTGCACACAGATAGTTATGTGCTTTGTAAATCAGGAATGAAATGAGATACAGCCAGTTTACACTAATAAATGATTTTACGGAGGCATGGAAACTGCTATTGGTATTCCTGACAATAGATAAAAATTTGTCTTCTCCTTGATTCTGTTCTTCCAAAAGTATTTCTGTCTGTCATATATTTATGAGTCATGTGAGAAATAGCTCCTTTATTTCTAGATGTATAGCTAAATTAGATAGGAATGCACATACGTGTACACAGACTTTAACTAGTGTGTTTGGAAGAATTATGGGAATACAAACAAAAAGGACACTAGACTGAAGTATATTTAAGTTTCAGAACCACTTGGGAACTCGGTTGAAGTTCAGTGTTTGTACATGTCTTACTAAAAACTGTATTTTCCTACACTGCACATAGGTTTGAATGCATTTTCAAAATGAGACCTGCTCAGAAACCCAGGCAGGGATTAACCTTTCTTTTTTTCTTCTCTTGTCCCAGAAGATATAATGTAACAAGAATTACAAGGAAACAATAATCTTTCTATGATCACCCCACTCAAAACTTTCTGGTGCTCCATACATAAAAGCAAAATATTTTATTAAAAGAGTGTCAGGGCTTCAAGTGTGTATGTTTGCAAAGCACCTAAAGGAGTTTGCCAGAGAATCCAACACTCCCTCTTCTAAATGTGCTGATACAACCTGCAGCTGACACATCACTATATTCTTAATTAGAGGCCATCATATTAAATAAATAGTTCAGTTAATAAGTGATGGATTGTGGGAAGGGTAAAGCATATTTTGTGCATTGGAATGTCCAAGAAGGAGGAGATTCCTACTGCAGGAATGTGCTGTGTGGGGTAATCCTACCATGAGTAAATTAAATCTCTACAGGCCACACTAATTATATAATCTTGGTTTCTCTGGAATTCCTAATGTCTTTCTGTTGCTACGTGTATCAAGTGAGAATTTGCAAGGACAACGTAGGACTCTATAAGATACTATGCCATGCAGTAGTAAAGCAGTAGTTCCTTTCATCTCTCTTTGCTAGCGTACTCAATGAGAAAATAGAAGACAAATGTAAGTCTTACAGAGAAGAGAAGGAGTTTGTAGCCCTCCAAGTGAAAATCCTTTGGTAAACTGTTCTCCTTGTGCTGGGGTGGTGAATGGGAGAGGCTGGGGAAGAAGCAGGAGGAGGCAGGAGCCTCTCAAGCCCAGTACCACGTGCTTCAGCTCTCTAAGCAGTCCCCAATGGTGTCACTGTGGAGTACATTTTTAATCTTTATTTTTTCATATTGAATAATCCAATCCAATCTTTAAGAGACTGAAGTGAAAAGTGTTGGTAATAACTTCACATCTTTTTTTTTTTCTGAATAGTGCCGTTAGTTCTTGGCATAATAATACCCAAATTAAATATTTATCCAGAATCTCCGTATGTGATATAATAACATTGTTTATATGTACAAAACAAGTGTAGTACATATACAGTATCAAAATCTACTATTTGAATCTAAAAATTTTTCACTGAAACTATTGGTTAAAATTTGAAAGAAAGGCTGATACTTATTCCCTAGTATTTTACATATAAATATCCTTTTCATCACAGTAATCCTTTTCCTCAGATATTTTATACCTTATATTTCTGAGAGTTTCATGCACTGTAACAACTCTATGACACTGAAAATGTTCACATGCTGTTCAGCAGTAACACACCAGCATTTTCTTCTAAAAGAGAAGAATTGTTATATCAGTATTTAAAAAACAAAATAATTCAGTCCAAAATTGAAGATTCCTTCTCCTCCCTTTCCAAATAACTCAAACAAATGGATGTTTGCAGTGTTTTGTTTATGAAAATGAGAAATATGCAAAATATAGAAGCAACAAAATGAAATCATTTCAGTTTTCTGTGGGAAAATGCAAAATGCCTACCACAGCTGCCTTAACTGCATATAGATGATTTCTTTCATCTGTTGCAAAAGTTGTCAAATACAAAAGAGAAGTACTCAAGTTTCTGATGATGTTCACATTTTGATTACTTCTTGACCTTTTGAAACTTGTGTGTGTCTAATCTTCCTAGAGTATTATACTGGTGTCAAAATACTACCTCAAACCTTACTTATTTCAGAACTGCATTTATGTAGGAAGTAATAGCTGGTAAATTGCAGGCCTTTCTGCCACTTAGAAATATCATGGGGTTTGCTTCCTGAATCTTAAAACCTTTCCTTTTACCTGCAGTGTTGTTGAGCTAAGCATGTACTATAAGAACACCATGTGTTAGATTGCTGAGGTGAATAAATTGCAATGTTACAGATAAACATATAAGTTGCAGAAACACAGATATCCATACACGTATACAGGATGGGGCAGGGGAGGGGGGGAGAGAGAGAAATCTCACAACATTTATGATTTTAAAAATGTGAGTTGGTAATGCATCTTTGGAGATGTCAGGTGCTGTTCCTTCATTTCAGGAAAGGGAATAAGATGAAAACATGTAATATGGACTTACAAAATAAGTTAGAGAAAGGAAGTTTTGTTTTAAAAAAAATTACTTAGAAAATAAGTCATGATAAAGGAGGTGTTTTTTTTTTTAAAGAAAGAAGCTTTTTGGGCTTGGATATTAAAAGATTCTGTATGTTCTTTTTTCTCTTTCTTGTTGGAGAAACTACGCACTTTATTATGCTTTAAAATGTGGGGTATTATGGGTATGTTGTAGCTGTGATCTGACAGGTTTGTTTATCATTGTTCATTTCACAGTTTGTGAGTGCCATTTGTTTTAATTTCTACCCTTAGATGAAGCTGCTGACATACAATGCAGGTATAATTTCAAGACCATGGCAGATGAAAGAATCCCAAACATTTTCTATTGCTAAAAACTAACACCAAAGCAGGTTTGTGACCTGCTCACTTTTAAGTGTATTCAGTTCATTTGAAAGCTGCCAGTGCTGGTGCAGGCTGGCTCAGAGAAAGCCTAAGTAACCAAGTATTGGTGCTGGTCTCTTCTCAAGGGCAATTAGCAATAGAACAAGAGGGAATGGCTGCAAGCTGCAGCAGGGTAGGGTTAGGCTGGATATTAGGAAAAAAATCTTCACAGAAAGAGTGGTCAGGCGCTGGAATCGGCTGCCCAGGGAAGTGGTGGAGTCACAATCCCTGACTGTTTAAGAGTAGATTGGATGTGGTGTTGAGGGATATGGTGTAGGGGAGAACTTGTGGAATAGGGCAGATGGTTGGACTCGATGATCCCAAGGGTCTCTTCCAACCTAAATGATTCTATGACTGTGATTCTAAGACAACTTTCAGAAGTGCTGCAGGAGGGTGTTACCTATAGCGCAGGCAAGGCAGCAGCAGAGGAGGGTGCAGGCTGCCCCAGCTGGAGCTGTGCTGCCCAAGTTCACCCTTACTTAGTCATGAATCAACCTTCACCTAGAGGGGGATTCCAGTCACGAATTTTATTAATTAATTTGTGTTGTAGATGCTACAGGAAGCCAGCAGTATGGAAAAAACTGTGCGTGGCCTTAGGCAAAGACTTGTTCTAACTCTGGAAATGCTTGTTACAGCTTGGAAATACACATTGACTTATGATGGTTCTGAAAATTTTTGTAATGTAAGCTATTCCAAATCCTATCAGATTTGAAAGTAATAAGTATATTTGTTCCTTCTATTTTCATCCTTTATTTTTCTTGGCAATATTTCATTCTCTTATCTACAATGTGTGTAACAATAAGAGAGGTGATTGGTTATCTCTATGAATATATAAATCCCAAATGCAGGCAAGGCTACAAAAGAAGAAGGGAAATATAGGTGATAAAATTTAAATAATCTCAAGAAGAATGTGTTTGTATTTGGGTGATTAGAGATAACGTACTGCCTGGCAAAAAAGGAAGGGAATATGTAACAGTTGTTTGTGAAGTTATTTAAATTTAATTTAAATGCTGCTGTACTTCTGCCCTCAGACCAGTTGTGTTTCCTAAAATGCAGTGTCTCCTCTGAATATTTGTGGGCGTAGCACTGCAGATAAAGAAATCCACTCTTGAATAAAAAGTATTATAGGGATACTTGGAGTGTTTACATGTGTGTTCATGTTTTCAAATTGGAAATTACTGTGTAAAGTCTTTGTGGGCTCTCCAGAACTGTTTCCAGAGATAGGTGTTTGCTGTAGCAAGCATGGCATGTCATGGCTTAAAATGGATAACTGAAATGGATAACTGAAACATAGCAATTTCTAATACGGTTTTGGACACTCAGTATACCATGCACTTGTGAATACCCGGTTGCTGTCTTTCCATTTTTTGCAAGACAGCAGGCCATGCTTATCGCTCTTCAAAAGCTTCTCTGTAGAAGAGAAAAATCTTTAAGGCACGTTACTATGCATTTCTTCATTACAGCAAACACTTCTTGAAATGGAAAAGAAATGTACACAGGAGAATCACATCACAGCGATGCTCAGTAACTTCCTGTTAATCAAACAGCCACATGAGTGGTTTCAAGTGCATTGAGTTTCCTTGCTTGAAGCATTTTTTTCTTTTTATTCTTAATATTGGTGCTGTGACAGTTGGTTGGGGTTTTTTCAGAAAACACTTTCAGAACTGGAGTGCTGCAGACATAAGGAGAGCGTAAAGCATCAAATGTATCAAATGACTATTGAACGCTATCTTGGGAAATTTAGTGCAATCTAAGAGCGATAATGAACTGAAGGAATGTTAACGCTAGTTATTTCTGTTCATAATCCACTTTCTTCTCATCCTGTTGCTTCCCCAGCTTTTTTGAAGTTCTTTTTATTTAATTTTTACACTAAAATTTATTTTCCTGTTTTCCTGGACCACAGCAGAAAACAGATGATCTAAGTCAAATGTTTCTGTTGATTTTAATGGAATTTGGGTCAGGATCTATGTTTATTGCTATTAAAGAATGCCCAAATGTATATCAAGACTTAGATGATGAAACAACTCAGCGTGTCTGTAATTTACTAATATATCAACTTTGAGCATGGTTTTTGTGCATTATAAGGGGTAATGGCTTCAAACTGGAAGAGGGTAGATTTAGATTAACTATTTTTTTCCCACCACCTTGACAGTGGTAAGACACTGGAAGAGGTTGCCCAAGGAAGCTGTGGAGGTCCCATCCCTGGAAACGTTCAAGGCTAAGTTGGATGGGGCTTTGTGCAACCAGATCTAAAGGAAGGTGTCCCCCGTGGCAGGAGGTTTGGAATCCTTACGGTCCCTTCCAACCTAAATCATTCTATAATTATATGTGCACACATTTCTGAAGGTATTGAAATGTACTTTTACCCCACTGGTAACCATTAGCTGCAAACAGTTTAGGGTCTGTCAGCTGATGGGTTTCTACAAACCTCTACATCTGAATTGAGCAGATGTTAATTCAAAGCTACTTTTGATTTTATTTATGTTTCAGTTAGAAAAAAAGCACGGTTGGAACAGTAAGCCTGGCATAAATGACACTCAAAAATGAGAGAGGAATCAAAATAATTCATGAAAGATACAAGGGCTAATAGCTTTAAATTAGAAGAGGGGAGATTTAGATTAGATACTGGAAAGAATTTCTTTACTGTGAGGGGGTGAGGCACTGGAACAGGTTGCCCAGAGAAGTTGTGGATGCCCCATCCCTGGGAGCGTTCAAGGCCAGGCTGGATGGGGCTTTGAGCAACACTGTCTAGTGGGAGGTGTCCTTGCAGGGGGGTTGGAACTTGATGATCTTTAAGGTCCCTTGCAAACCTAACCATTCTATGATTCTACGAAGATAAAAGGAGCGCACACAAAAAAAATATCATATTACCATGTTGAGAAACGTTCTGCCATTTTTCACAGAAACTTGCATATAAGCTTAATTTAAAGAGAGTCGACCCCCCATGCTTAGGTATAGTATGCAGCTGATATATTTCAGAGCCATACAGCTACTATGGTATGGCACTTTGTTAGCACTTGGTTGCAATGTGGCTTCTAGACTACACACAGTGTAGTTTAAGTTGTATATCCTTTTCTTTTGTCTGTCAGTATTGTATTTTGCAAATGAGTCACATATTAAAAATTGATGGCTGTCAAATGGCTTTCTAATGCAATCTTGTGAAAATTCCAAACCCAAAGTGTTTTATTATAAAAGCAAAGGTCTGAAATATTAAATGTAAGAGTACACATTAGGTATATATAAATAAATACATAAATAAATAAATACATATATAAAACTATCTTGTAATATTTTTTAATTTTTAGAGATATTTTCCAATGCTTCGTATCCCTTTAATCCCTTTCTCTCATCTCTTTTCCTTAGGGGGGAGCGAGGGGTCATCATCTGTCTGATTAGTCAAAACCACGACAGATTTATTAAAAAAATAAATAATAATATGCTGTTAATTTCAGAGTTTAGTTAGTTAGAAGAGGCCCAGCTAAAAATGTAAAATTACTGAACAGAAAATTGGTTTGTTTTACCTCAAATGAGGACACGTCGGAATTTTGAAAACTGGGAAAATTTTGGTTTAATATTTAACTTCAGAATTAAAGCTGGTTTTCAATTATGCCAATAACTCAGAAGCATAGATCCCTCTAGAATTTACGAGAGTATCTAATACTAAATGAGTTATGTCCTATGAAACCTGCACTAAAACCACTCAAATAAAAGAGAAGAACACAAAATATTTTTAGGAAAAAGATCATTATATGAAGATATTTTTTTTCTCCACTATTGAGAAGTACTTTATCTATAGTAAGTCAGACAGTTCCAGTTTTATTGAAGATACTCAAAGCTTTTAATGGAAAATGCAGTGAATATGAATATGTTCCCCAAAATTTATGATTTAATGAAATCAGGATTTGGAGGAAACTCTGGTTTTTCACTAAACAAACCTCATAATTTCTTTCAAAAAACAGGTCTGCATGTCAGTGACACATCTTTTCGTTCTTAACTGTGATGTGGAAGATTTTAGGAGACACAAATATGATCATTTATACATCTGGAATGTATGATGGAGTGTAGTGAACACTAAAAGTTCCCAAGCTAAATTTTTCTACTTCAGTCTATCTTCATGGATTTTACAGTAGCACAGATAATTGGTTATTGCTCCTTAAAAGACTAATTGTTTCGTGCTACAAGCAGTTCTTGAGGAGGCTTGGTCATTAGTAACTCTCTGAAGAATCATGTGTAAAAGCTCTGTTTATATAAGAAGTTTACTAATGTTTGTGTTTCTATGGGTTGTTTTTTTTTGTTTTTGTTTTTTTAATTTTCCATTAAGGTGAATAAGAAGTATTCTTGTATATCTCCAGTAATCTGACATTAATAACCCATGCGGAGGCGAATACCATTTCTGTCTGTATTTAATTTGTGCTAATTCTTGAAGGCTTATCAGTGTAATACAGCGTCATGTAACTTCAAATCTCAATATATCTGTAGCTTTTAAACTGTAAGATATTATTTTTTACCTCAGTTCAACCTAGTGTTCCCAGTAGAAAAGTTTACTACTGATTTTAGTTTTATAAACTTATAGGTTGCTGAGGGCCTTCAATCAATTATTCAGTTGTTCTATTCCCAGTAAAGTTAAAGCAAAGCATTGGTGCAGAATAGTTCATAGGGTGAGACCTTAAAATACCTGTGCTCAACCAGTATTTCTGCTTGGAGCTCTGCTTTGATCAGTAAATGAGTCTTCTAGGCTAGCCATGAGTGCCTTCTATATACGTATGTCTTCATCTTTACCTATGATATTTTTATTTCTTTTCAAGATGAACATTTTAAATTTTGGGGTGTTTGAAGTTAGGCACTTAAATCCGTACTCAGGCATATATGAGTGGATTATATTTCTGAGCACCTGAGCAATTGCAGCCACTGTTGACTGCAGCTGAAAATTATTTTTCTGTCTGAAAACCATCTCACTTCTAATTGAAAATTGAAACGTTGTTTTATATATAACTACCTAATTTCAAGCAGTTGAGTTTGCACACGCAGATTTTTGACTGTGAGTAATCTCCTTATGATGTATCTAAAGCCTCAAAAGTTATGTAATTTGTATGTACCTTATACACATACATAACAATGACCATTTATCCTCATGATAAAAGCTGTGCATATTGTTCCTTGCTGAATCAATTTGAGTTCTCAGGATCTGGTTCTGCACCTTCAGAATTCAATAAGCAAATCTCCCCTGCTGACTTCAGAAGCAGATCATGACATTCGCAAACCTCTCAAAACAGCATTTTGGTCATTTGTTCCAAGAAACTACAGCACCAGATACAAGTCTAGCAGTGAGTAGCAGCAATAAAGTGAAGTGTTTAGTATCAGGTTTCCCTTGTTTAAGTTCAACAGTTTTTCATATTGAGGTCCATATAGGGGTGGTTGTGTGTATATACTTTTTTTTTAAGGGTATGTGTGCTTCCTCATCAGGACAAAGACCTTAGGATAGCTTTGTGCTAGTATTTTAATTGAAACTGGGATTAAGTTCCTCAGCTCAGCCATTGGTGCACACTTCACCACTGGCTGAGAAACAACGTAGACATACCATCCCAGCAACCAGAGTGCCATGCAGTAAAATTGAACCCCAACCCAATAGTGTAAAATCACCTGAACTGGATTTCTTGTTGATGAAACTAAACAAGAATATATATGACAGGAGCCCAAGTGATATTCTCTGGTCTTGTGGCAGACTAGAACTACTCTGGGTAAAACCTGTCAAATGGTTATAATGTGGACATGGGAGCCTTAACACAAAGTATGATGACCTGCAGGCCAACTCCTATTAATGTTTGCAATTTACTGATATAGATGTAGCCTAAGTACTGTTTTACAGATGAGGATTTGGGGAATGTGGGGGCTGAAGTTCCAATTTTGACAAGTGTCTGTTGTCATTGCAAGCAAAAAAATAACTTAAGTTTGATAATTTGCCCCTAACTTATTTGGTCAAAGCTACATGGGAATACTTTATGCAGTCTCCCAAATCTATGCTGGACCTTTTTGTTTTGGTTTGTGGTTTTTGTTGTTGTTGTTGTTGCTTTGTTTTGTTTTTTCCTCTCAATACTCTAAGAGAGAAATCAGAGCTGCTCCCTCCTCCTCACCCACTAAACCCTGGAAGCATAGTAATTCCTTTGGGTCCACACCTCCTTATGTGTCTACATATGCAGCATAAAATGTCCCACAACTTTAAAGTCCTTTACTTTAAGTAATGAAGTTATTTTTATTGACCTGAGCATGGATGGTTTATGTAGCCTTGGCCAACATCCAGCACTGCAGAAGTGGCTGATGTGTGTACCAAAGGGCTGGTCCCACCATCTATGAAACTCCAGATAGGAAGAGGCAGATGGTGGATAAAGCATACTTCAGTAACCTGATGGCTGGGCCAACTTCACAGGCTTTTCTGCACCTGTTGTTGGAGCCATGAAACTGTTGCTGCTGCACCTTTCCTACTGGCAGAAAAACACAGTCCATGTTGAATGCCGCAGATTGTTAAATTCTGAAGCAAATCCATGTGGTTTTCTATCTAGGATGGTGTTATTCCAATTTCATAAACCATCNCATATGAACCTGTGTATCTCTCAGGGTTATCCATGTACAGGCTACATGACTTTTTAACACTGACAAGAGTAAACAGTTTTTACACATTTTTATAAAAAAAAAAAAGTTCCTGTGTAAGAACACAAAAATAGTAAAAATCTTACTCTTTAACTTAATTAGACCACAGAGCCTAATACTAAAACTTACCCCCAAACTATGCTTTGTGTACTCTGCATACATTTTTACTTGAGAATATGAGTTTTCAGAGCATGAGAGATTTTTTAGTTTGGGCTGTTCCCAGAGGGGATGGGGATTTAAGTTCAGGCTTCCTGTTGATATTGACCATAGCAGACCTTGCTTATCCAAACACTTGATAAACCAGGTCAGGCTGAATGGCAAGTAAGCATCAGCTTTAAGACACAGAACAATACTGATTTGTCTGGAAACTGGTTAGAAATTCTCCATGAAGCTAATCCAGCTATGTTCTTTCTCTAGTGCATGCTGCCTTACATTCAGCTGCATTCAACAGGAATGCATTTAAAGTCAAAAATGCTCTCAGATTTCCTGCTCAAGATTGTTAAAGTCTGCAATGCAGTACAGGATTTAAAAAAGCAAACAAACAAACAAAAAAATACCACCAACAAAAAACCCCAACATTAAAAAAGCACAAAATAAATGTCATCTCCAGTTCAGCAGATACCTCTTTATTTTGTTTTCTGGAAAGCTACCTGATCCGTGCACAGTGCTTTGTTTGCCATTGAGGAAAATCCTATCTGCTCACTGGTTTACACAGAGCATG
>VZTM01010396.1:218371-252327 GCA_013400555.1 Jacana jacana | reverse complement strand
GCGGAGCTGGCGGCGAGCGGGCCGGGCGGGAGGGGACGGCCCCGCGGATGGGACAGCGCCGTGGCAGCGGGTCCCGCCAGCCCTGGCCGCGGTTCCCCAGATCAGACGGCGACGTTGCCCCAGGCCCGATGGTGAAGTTACTTCAGGTGTAGAAGAGACTCAGCGAGACCCCCGTGCAGCGCTGCCTCCAGCTCTGGGGCCCAGCACTGAACATGGACCTGGTGGAGCGGGGCCAGAGGAGGCTACAGAGGTGCTCCGAGGGCTGGAGCTCCTCTTGTGTGAGGACAGGCTAAGAGAGTTAGAGGGGTTCACCCTAGAGAAGGCTCCGGAGAGACCTTCGAGCCCCTTCCAAGTGGTTAAAAGGGCTCCAGGAAAGCTGGGGAGGGACTCCTGATCAGGGAGGGGAGCCCTAGGTTAAGGGGGTACAGTTTTAAACTGAAAGAGAGGAGCTGTAGATTAGGTATTAGGAAAAAAATGTGTACTGTGAGGGTGGTGAGAGCCTGGCCCAGGTTGCCCAGAGAAGCTGTGGCTGCCCCATCCCTGGAGGGGTTCAAGGCCAGGCTGGATGGGGCTCTGAGCAACCTGGTCTGGTGGGAGGTGTCCCTGCCCCAGGACAGGGGGTGGCACTGGATGGGCTTTAAGGTCCCTTCCAACCCAAACCATTCTATGATTCTACATGTAAAGAGTCTCTTTAGTTGTATTTCTGCTCCATTAGCCCCAAAATATGAACTTGTATTTTGCAGCATTCATTAACACCCACCGTGTTCACTGGTATCTCACACACTCTGCTGGTATGGTAGAGAGAGGCTGTAATCTAAGTTCAGAGCTGCTCTGCTCCTGTGAAAGACTCCAGCTGACTAGCTGCTCCCTAAGCTTTGAACAGTTCTCTTGCAAAAGTACTTTTTCTGCAACGGACACGTACTGAAATTATCAACAATGAAGCAGTTACATATCAGACAAGAAAAATGTAGCTATGGCTTAAAATCCATGTAATTTTTAATTCAAAGATGACCAGTACTTTTAAACTAACCAACTATAATACATCTAACAGGTTGTGATGCGTGCTTCGTCTAGAAAGCTATTCCAGTAGAAAAGATGAATGTATGTACAGAGCTGAAATACATATTTAGCTGTCGTTACAAAGCCTCCTTTAACAATCATAGCCAGGTGAACATGGTTATTCCCAGTCTGTGGATCCACAAATTGGTGTTCTCTAAAAGGAGACAGAAGTCCCTGTATTTTTCTAGAATGAAGTGTATGCAGTGGAGAACGAGGAACTGCCCTTGACTGGAAGTGATGAAAGGGTGACCAGTCAGCTTTCAATTCTTCCTTGCATTGCTGTTCCATGTCAGTACTTCGTGCCTTGACCTTCTGTTGCACAACAAGCACTTAAGCCCCAAAAAGTCGATTCTGTTTCCTTCTCCACCTCACGTAACTGCCGCTGGCACGGTGATATAAATAGCCAAAGGAAATGTCAACCCAAGCATTAGGAGCAGCTTATCTTCAGAATGAAACAAAGCAAGCACAAACACAGAAGTACACAGAAAGGATTCACTAATCACCTCTACTGCAAGACTTGGCGCATGGCAGCAGTTGGTTTTAGAAATTGTTTTATGTTCTGAACTTGCAGAGAGGAAGAAAATACCAGATCTAACAACACTTGAAATTAAAACCAGTTTCCAAATGTTCTACAGGTAGATCATCTTCTGATAAAAGTCAGTGACCAGATCCCATAATGCTGAGATGCTCCCACTTCATCTCTGGGGCTGTGGTTCCAGAAAAGTATGAATTACTCTGGGTTTATTTCTTCAATCACAAAATCTTGATAACATACCTTCCCATGTGTAACAGATAAACAAGATGCAGTGGGCCTACCATGTGGAGATTTTCAAATAGCCTTTGATGAGGTTCCACACCAAATGTGCTGCAAAAACAAGGCTGTCAGAGGATTGGAGGATTTATGGATCTGCTAAAAGGTCACAGGATACAAAAGTTATGGCTGTTCAAAAGGCAGGAAGGAAAGAGCATGGTGTAATGGTAATTTTTCAGAGTAGAGACCAGTTAGCAGCGGGGATCAGTGGTTGTGTTCAATAACTTAATCGATGATCAGGAGGAATGAGTGCCCACAGGGGGAAGGCTAAATTAGACTTCTCCAGGTAAGTTACATGACACACAGAAAGTAAATAAAAGCAGAAGGAGCTCATTACAAGGTAGCAAATGAGCTTCTACATAGATAAATCCAAGGCAAAGCATTTAGGGAAAAATAACCTAAGTACATGGTGCTGCATTCCCATCCGGTAGCTGCCAGGAAAGTTATCGGGGAGTCATCCTTGATGGTTCTCTGAAACCATCTGCTTAGTGTGCAGGGGCAGAAAAAAGAAAAAACAAAGTAAACAGAATGGTGAGCATCATCTAGGGGGGTTTAGAGAATAAAATAGTAAAGTATCATTTTGGCACTATTTAAAAGTTTCGCCCACTGCTCTTCTTCAGCACAGTGTGTGGTTCTGGCCTCCAGATGTCCAGAAGAATGTAGTGAAGTTAGGGAAGATGCAGAAGAGGTCAAGTATAATGACCAAGGCAGTGGAGCACCTAACTTACATGAGAAATAGGAAAAGATGGGAACTCAGGTTGGGGGCTGAGGAGGATACAACCAAGAATCCTAAAAGCAACTCAGTATTGCACTGAATTGTGTCCTGTGAGAACCAGTGGCACTCTCTGAACAAGTAAGAGGGCAGTTTATAAGTGGTGAATCTGTAGTCTCTTGCCTGGGTGCTTATGGAGGCTGATTGTTCCAGGACATTCAGAAGAGAGAAGGAACATTAATGGCGATATGAATGAATACTAAAGGCTGGGACAAACTCTTTAACAACCATAATCCAATTACAGCTGATGCTGCAAAAGTACGAGGAATGCAAACAGCAGCTATTAACCAGGCTTATGTGCTCTTCCTAAGTCACACCTCCTATGTGGCTGTCAGAGAGAAAACCCAATAAGGTGGAGTTTGTGCCCTTCTGTTCCTTTTGTGTGTTGTAAGGCAAAAGACGCTGAAGTTGCACAGCTGGTATCACAGCACTCTGTCCAGGGTAAAACTACAAAGCAAGTAATTGGTTTTGTGGTTTCTTTTTTTTGACTATTAAAGCACACTTTGTCATCTCGCTCATTTTCCATTCTCCTGTGCAAAAACCCAGTCAGCACTATTACATTTACAGTTATCACAAGCCTGTTGACCATGAAACAGGGTATTTTTAAAGAATAGATATGCAAATCAGTGTCACCCTGATGATTTTGAGCAATTCTAAAACAAGCAGATGTTAACAATGTTATAGGAAATAATTGCTAAGCCTGTTTTTCAGTCTGTCTTGTAGAAAGCTAGTAGTTTATCTTCTTTTTTTCCCTTTTATTACAGACTCCACACTCAGCTAAACTCCTGGTTCATCCAATATCCAAGTGTGCAGCCAGTTTGGCTTCCATCAGAAGAGACCATTTTTTTACACTTACTGATGATTTTAAATAGTCAAAAAACACAAATCAGACTTCAAAACTTGGGAAGAAGTACAGCAGACTTCAATTCACTTTAATTGCCTTCTGTTTTGTGAGTCTCTCTGGCACGTTTTGATCCTATTTCCTCAAGAAACGCGAAGTCCACAAGCCAAAGGGTGCTGTTTGTGTTAGGAAAAACTGAAGATGTCATTACTTTCAGTCAGGAGTTGAGGCCTTAAGAAAACTACCAGATGATACAAAATATATGACAAAATTGGAAGTACTGGTAAGATTGGAATAGAAACAACATATGAAACATGGCAGAGTTGAGCTTAACTCAGAATTCTGGGCGGAAGTTTCATAACTAATAGAAGTTATCAGATGCAGTTTGCAATCCATTCCTTCATGCAGAGAAAGCAAGCTGTGAAACGGGACCTGGCATCCAGGTGACCTCTGAATTTTGTAGCTTTGATTCAGGTTTGTTCCCAGCGTGATACCAAGAGACAGAAGGAAAGAGAAATAGTTGAGATCAGCTATGAAGGTCAATGGTTTGGATGATCCTCTCATTTGTTAGATGAATTAGGTTCTAGCACTCCTTGTCTGAACGTGGTTCAGTGTTATACATGAGTTTTCAGACAGTCTAAGGCACTTTGTGTTTACCTCCCTTGTCAGAGACTCAGGCTTAGTGTCACACTGGATGTTTCTGTAGCTTCTCACATCTGCTCAGTGGGTTATCACTTTTCAGTGGCAGTGGTGGGGTGATGAAATTCCTTTCCCTCCTCTTCCACAGGAACCGTCACATCATTCTCTGGAAAAGACTCTGTTTCCTGCTCTGGGTAGTGCACTGCCAGCTCCTCTTCCATGATTTCTTGGGCATCAGCGCTATTTTCACATCCTCTAACAGCACAGTTCTTGCCACTAAGCACCTCTGGAATGTACCCCACAATAACGGTGTCGGCGTTCGTGATGTATATTTTTTCTGAGGAAGGAAAAAGATAGCACTGAGCATAGTTAACGACCATTGCTGACCATGGACATGGTTCCTTTTCATGCAGAATTTTTAATTGGTACTCAGGTTTTTTTCCTTGTTTTCCCTTAGTTCTTTTTTGAAAATCAGAGGCACACAGATCAAACCCACCACTGTGAAAACACAGAGTTCACTAACCCAACTAAAGTTTTTGGAATTCACACATTATAAGCTGTTTCATTGTTTATTTATAATTTTGAAATCAAAGTACTGCCCATACTGAGAGACAAAGGCAGCCTGCCTGTTTCCTATGACACTGTCTGGTTATGGAGCACTGACAAAGGGGTTTCTGGGCTTTTTAGATCAAGTAGATCTAGCTCCCATGTGATGAAGCCACTGTGCTACAGCTGGGACTACAGGAGAAGGACAAATTAGAAAATGCAGTAAGATCTTCAATAAGAGTCTGTCAGAAGATGTAATTAATTGGGATCTGGAGAAGATAGAATCGGAGAATTCATGGTTCATACTCCTGTTTTGAGAATCAACATCTGCATTAAAAGCAGCTGTTGAGTAAGGATCAGCACTGTATGGAAATACTGGGTAACTATCCAGGGTCTTAAGACCAGCAGAGAAAGTAGTTTCTTTTCAGCAGAGAATCAACTCAGTTTTCTGGGATAGATTTGAACCTTTTGTCCAACTTGTTGACCCTACTCTTTTACAAAGAGTAAATATGGCCTTTACTACGGCTTGGACTGATACATTTTATTCAGAAGGACACTGCAGATCCTACAGAATTAAGGAAAGGTCAGCTCTAGTAATCATCTAAAATGCCCCTTTCAAATGCCCTCAAAATTGGGTTTGGAAACATTGCCAGAATGTCTCATGTGGACTGTGTCTCAGGTAATGATTCTCTCCCTGTGAGCAAACTTCCTTGCCTGACTATCTCCTACACTGTGCTGTGGTCACAGACTTCATGGGAACACATGAGAGACACACTTCAAGCTGTTACTGTGAAACCAAGAGAGGAAAAGGATAGCTTGAGACATGTGAAGTGCAATTCATTAAATATTAGAGCATCGTTTTCCAGATGATATATTTTGGATTTCAAATTTCTTCTGCAAATTTACATCTTCTGGAATGAAAAAGAGGAAGAAGAGCAAAGCATTTATCTATCTGCCTCATAAGTGACTAAGGCAAATGTGAAAATAAGAAAGCATTATATTCAAATGAATCAATATACCAGAATTTGTGTGTCAAAAGTTCTGGAGATTCAGCCCCTGTCTTTGTTAGAAGCTTTGGATGCTTTGCAGCTTATTAATAATCTCACTATTGCCCATGGTTGCAAAGCTGAAAACGTAAGAGGAAAAAAAAACCATAAGCAAGACTCACCAATTCGGTTATTTGTGTGGTCTCTCACTCGAGAATCACTAGGGCAGTCTGGGGTGTTTCCATTGCTCTGGGTCACATCAGTCAGGCTCAGCTCAGGACTGTAGGATTTTTCTGTACTAGATACCAAATTATTGTTGGTTTCCAAAGGGAGGGTTCTGTCAATTAACTCTTTCTCTTCTGGCCCTCTGTCAGTAGTCAGGACAATCTTCTGCCAGTACAAAGAGGAAAGTGGGGTGAATATAAAACCAACACTCTGAAGATCACAATGGCTCTACAGAATCCTCCTGTGGCTGTCACAGGCTCCCACTGTCACAGGGAGTAAAAAATTCCAGAGTGTCAAACTGATACAAGAACTTAAGTTTCTTTGAACTGGGTTCCTGCATCATGCAAGGCTATATTTAAAAGTAGTGTTTCTAAGCTAAATTCACCGGGGGGTTAAGACATTTGCAAGGATGTACCTCACTTCCACTGAAATCCACTTTCCTGGACTTGCCTGGATGCTTTGGTAAGTTCCACTGCCTTGTCTGCAATGTAGGTGCCAGTGAACCTTTGTAAATCCATCTATTTGTCATTTTGACCTTTTGCCCCAAGTCTTAGACCAAAAGCTCTGCTGCAGTTTGCTGTCCCATCATACAGCTGCATTCTGTGGTGCTGCAGCCCAGTAGCACATTTCAGCAAATACAGATGCTGGAGGTAAGAATTTTAAGGGATTTGCTCAGAAAGAACTTTAAGGAGGTATTTTTCAAATGTAGTTGTGAGACAAGTATCAGAGGACAAACCTGCACAGATATGTAGTCATATGGTGAGAGAGTCAGTCAAAACTGAAAATATATGGTTTAACTTCCTCTTAGATTTTGCAAAGACCTACCATGCTCCTATGGAAGAACAAAACAAGCCTGAGGTTGAACTGGTTGAACTTCAAAATGGAGTTGCCTCAGCAGAAACTCAGGTGGAAGAAGCAAGCTCAGAGGACTATTACGCGAAGAATTAATTACAGCCAGTCCATTAAAAGAGGAGCCAGCATCAGAGAGAGGCTGCAGGTCCTGCATCACACATTTCTGAGGGTTCCTAGCTCTGTTTCTCTTTCCACAAGGTTGAAAAAGAGAAAATACACACACAAAAACCAAACCAACATAGTAAGATTTGGAAATTTGTGTTTTAAAACTCTTGTTTTAAGATTGGCTCGCTATGAAAGCAAGAAAGGAAGCTCCTCAGCTCAGGAATCAGCAATGATGCACTGAGTGTCTGATAGCTGATTGAAGCCAGAGTTACCAGAATAAGTAGTATCTTATATGTGTGCAGACGTACAACATTTAAAAGAAAACTGGTGTTTTGAAAAGAGGGAACAGTCTAAAGAGTGTTCTGGCAGATATGGACATTTAATGATAAGCCCAATAAACTGAGAAGACTCAGAGGATGGAAGTTGCTATAATATCTCTGGAAGTGGGATAATCAGAGCTGTGATGATTTCAGCAGCTGGCAAACGGCTTTCTGTTTTTACCATAGTGCCTGATATTTCTCTTTTTCATCTGGAGATCATACTGTTAAACCAGAACCTAGTCCTGATGGAATCTTCCAGAGAAAGAATAGCCACAGTGTACTCATAGTCACACCAAATCCTACAAAGAAGGAAGGTGACAGAGAGGAAGGTAGAAGACTACAAAGGCCACTTCTGTGACTAAAGCAGCAAGATAAAATGGGACTGACAAAGTTCTCCCAGAAGGTAGAAAATGCATGTTCATCCTCTGATTTTGGATCTTATCCCACGGAATGCAACATGAATGGCATAAGACCAAACCAAATACCTCCTTCACAAGCAAGACTGGCAGCATCAGATTGACTCCACATTAAACATCACTCAGGACATGAAAGCAGCAAGGCCTAGTATATGTCATCATAGAGGAAAGTCCAAACAAAAAGGCTGGCACTCTAACAGGACATTAAAAATTATGATTATTTACATTGGATTTGAAAGTGAATTGGAATCAGAAATATCATTATTGACATTGGAACTGGAATATTGTTCAAACTTACCGCACATGTGTTCCCTCGATCAGATCCTGCAATGGAATAAGGAAAAATTAGAGAAGAAAACTCATAGTAATCACAAGAATGTTAATATTTGCTCTGAAATAGACCACCTGCATTCTGCTCTCTTTCCCACTGAGTGCACACTGACACACAGGGCTGAGGTGAACCAGCAACAGTCACTGCCAAGACTGTGAGGTCTCACTCTCCCCAAAGCTCTTTTTGGCCTCTTCTGTCACACCACAACTGGTATTCACCTCAGGAAATGATGACCTGATTAAACTTTCTGGATAACCAAAAGACAGGCTTATTAAAAAAAAAAAAAAAAAGTTAATAAAAGGTTAATAACTTTCTACTGAATTAAAAAGTTGTATCAGTTCATCATGTGGTCAGATTACTAGTAAGGGGATGGGATTTTTATGCCAGGCTGGAGGACAGGAACATGGGAAAGGAAGGGAGTGCACAGCATCCTTCTGCTGTAGAGTGAAGCTGGACAGGCTCAGGCCTACTATGGGATGTCACCCTGCCATGCAGCCGTCTTCATCTTCAGTGCATCAGCTCTAATGCTGCACAGCACCAGCTTCTGGTGCATAAGGCAAGTGAGGAAGCAAAAATTCCATTTGGAGAAAATTAAGCTGCTCACAAGAGGTTTTAAATTGTATTTCTGAACACATGAGTAGAAAAAGCCCTGATGTGTGGTAATTAGGAGAATCTAACACACCAGAAGAGACTAGATCAGTCAAGGGAAATGGAAGTGCGGAGAAGGGATTAGTTAATTGGGCAAAATACGTGTACTCTAGAGTACAGGTTGCTATGGCTAACGCCCACTTTTTTTTGGAACACGTGTCCCACATTTGAGAGCCTAGAAATTAACTGGGCGTCCTTCCAGTAAAGCCTGGCTGCCCTGACACACCGCCCAGTCACTCGGGTGCAGTGGGAAAAAAGTGCCATCTAGTGGCTTGGGACATCCTGAGCATCCCCTGCCTGCGCAGGGCAGCCAGCGTGGCTGGTCTTTTGCACATTAGCAAAGACATACATTTGACATGGAAAAGTTCCACGTTTTAAATTAAAATCCCATAAAGTACAGTTGCATATTAAAACTACCCATTATTCTTTATGTTCTTTATGTTTACAATTCCTGGCCCATCAGTAACTTACCTTGAGATTTGAGCTGGTGTTTGTGTGAAATGACAGATTGCAGATGTGCTGCTAAAAGAAACCATTCATTTAGTCAAACTCACCATGGAGCATACACGCCCCAACAGCTTTACCCCACCCACAGCTCTACAACCTATGATGTGCACATCCTGCTCTTTATAAAAAGGCAGGCACACCTCACATGTCATTTTAAGCAAAGCTAAAGAGAGTCAGTACCAGTAAAAAGCACTCTTCTCATTTTCACAGTCTAACCAGTGACCTCCACAAAATTTGGGGATATTTGAGTTCCCAGCTGCCATAGAATCAAACAGCATGCTGTGTATTACAGCTTTAAAAACTCACGTTTTCCTTTGAGGATGAGGATCCGCTTCTTGCAAACCTTCCTTTTCCAAAATAACACCATGCCCACAAGAAGCACCATCACAGAGAGAATCACTCCCCAGAGAACGACTCCTACTGCACAGAAAAGGAAAGAAAGGACAGCAGAGGCTAAGAAAGAGCAGAGGAGCAACTATTAGTAGATCTATGTGATATGTTTGGACAGAGAACCATAGACAACATTTCACAAATTGTAGGGGATTTGCAGGAAGCTCCCACAGAAAAATTACATTTACTGAAGATATATCCAAATAAAACACACTAGACAAGAGTAAACAATCTTCGTTACCTCCAGTTGTCATCTCCCCCTTGGCTGATGTAGGAGAGGTGTCAGCCCGAACTTTCCCCTCAGGAGTTGAACGGGGGTTTTCAGTTGTTGTGGTGCTTAAAAGGCTGCTAAAAATGGTCACAGGGTTCTCCTCAAGCCTCCTTAGGTGGGAGTTATTTGTTTCATCGCTGAACCTCATGGACAAAGTGCTCGGGGTGAGGTGGGTAGGCAATTGGTCCAGGCAAACTTGATCGTGTGTGGCATTTCCTTTGATTAGTACTACTTTGTTTAACTCAGCACAGCTAAGGAATAACAGAAAACAGTGTATCAGCAACAGAAGAAACTGCCATCGTGCAAGATAAAGAGTATTTTCCATGTGACAAACATCCCTTGATCATTTTTGTACCACCTGCATTTATTGCTTTCAGTGAAGAAGTCATTCATCTTCTTCTCACCTCTGTAGCATTAATTCTTGACCTGGATGCAAACCTCATACTCCCACATGTGTATAATTCCACTGTACTCTGTAAACTACAACTGAGGTAGAGAGGAATTCCTTCCTTCCTTCCTCCAGTAGAGCTGTACAAGAGAGGTCTTCTGAACTCTGCACATAGGCCCAAAGCCATCCCATTGCCTCTAAGATAAATCTGTATACTTTATACCAGAAGTGACAGGTGCCTCTTTTTGTCCTCTCTTAACTTTAATTAATTAGTTAGTCACTTTAAAAAGCTATGAACTTACTTTGTGTGGGGCTTGCAGATGTCTGTGCTGGAGTGTCGATCAGAGAAGGTCCCAGCACGGCACTTTTCACATGTAACATCAGTTGTCGAGGTGCCTGAATAAAAATAACAAGTAAGGACTGTCCAGCCAACCAAAACACCCCAGGTCCAGGCCTGTGGCCAAGATCTGAAAAGGAAAGCCAGCCAGGTAGGAACAACTACCTCTGACTTTGACTCCAAAGCCAGGCTGGCAAGCAGTGTGCTGCTGGCATCGCATGCAGGTGTTCACAACTGGGGTTTGGCAGAAGAGGCCCGGGCGGCACTCACACACACGGCTGGAATTGAAGGAGCAGGGCTCCTTCTCCACCAGGTCGGATTCTGGGGAGGAGAAACAGATGCAGCAACAAAGGATCACCTCAAGGAAAACGCAAAGCAGGGGCCAAAGCTGAGCAACACTGGTTCAAAGGCTCAGGAAGCAGAACAGGCTCCTGGCTCTCTTCATGATGACAACTTCAGTCATGAATACTGGCAGAAATCTGTACAATGACAATGTCTTGTTATTACAAGACAGAAATCAGAAATCAGACTTGGATAGTTTTGGATGAGATCTTTAAGCAGTTCCAGGTGACACAGGAAGCGATTCTGATTACGTGTAAGGTAGCATTCTGCTCTCTAAATCAGGAACCAAGGATGGATAATTTTGCTGCTGGAAATTCCCAATGAATAAAATATAAAATTATATATACAAAAATAAAGTGTAAATAAAATATATCGAGGGATTATAACTGGGAAGCATGTGTGAGGGAAAGCAAACCTTTTGTGCATGATACACAAGCGTCACATTGGGGCTTTTGGTACTCTTCATTCACATACTGTTCAGGTCCACATCTCATACAGTCTTCGTCTGGGTCCCTAGGACACGCTGTCTTTTTAACATAGCCTGGTGAAAGAAAAACAAGATGTGCAAGATATTCCACCTGTAACTAGATAACATATCAGGAATTCCACCTCTGGCCATAGTGCCAAAGAAACAAGAAGATGCAGTGGTCAGCTCTCACCTTGTGGCTTGCCAGGAGATAAATAACTACTGGGAGGAAAAGCTAAAGCAGCAACACAAAAAGATAGGCAGAGGTGAAACAGGAGAGAAACAAATCCCAGTTTCAGCACTCAGCCTGCATCACCCAATCACACGGGGTCAACCGCAAGGAAGGAGAACCTGGCAGGGAAATAACTCACCTCCTTTTGGCAAGTCTGATGTAGGAGTGCAGGTAAAGCCAGCTCTGCTATATTTGGCCCACTAAATACCACCAGACAAGCTTGACCCACATCACTCCCACCTCCTCAGAACTACTTGTCTCAGACTATTCTTTTCAAGGTGGGGAATGACTCTCAGCACTCAAGCTGCACTCAAGTGTGTATCTGCATGTGTGTGCCATTTTTGCTTTCCTCCCCAACAACCCAAACCCTTTAACTTCAGTTATTTCAGATTTCCTGTGCACATGGGTCTCTCCCTTGGGGGATACGTGCCCCAGGTGCAGTAGCTTTGAACCTTCCCTACAGTGTCTTCTGGTGCTGATCTCCACTCATATTCACAGATCAACAACCAGATAAAAGCCTGAGCAGCAGGAACACCAGCTGTGATCACCTGTACCGAAAGATGCACTGAAAGCAAGTAGATTAAATAAGTGTTTTAAGGATTTTTCTTTTGTGAGTCTGTGCATTCATTCACTCCTGAAGATTTGCTGTTAACTATTGGAGGGAAATTATCTTGAGTGTTGACTGCAGTACTATCCTGGGGAGCTGGATATCTTATTTAGAGTCTAAAACAAAAAAGCTAACCAAACAAAAAAGGTAAAAAATCATAAACAGAAGTGCAGTGGAAGAATAAGATGAACTGTTCTAGCATATACCATTATTTCCCATGAAAGTCTCTGTTTCTCCCCTTGACAGGAAGGAAATATTTTACTCTGTAATGACAGAAAGAAAACCTGGTGTCCCAGGTATGAAGACTTATTTCACCTGCACAAGAATAAACACACGACAAGAGACGGGGCAACTGTAGAAATTGATTAGAATGGTCTTTTGAGGTTTGATTTGAAGTTTATCTTGAAATGGAACTTTAAATTAACTTGGAAACAGAGGATGGCTTGCATGTGGGCCAGTGTGCTTAGACTGAAGCTGAAATCTGTGGGCTGGAACACCAAGGAAAGTAAAGCCAGGCTGCAGCAAGAGTCCAAGATGCTCCACTTTGATTACATGGAATTTTAGAAAAGCTTTTTTCTTTGCAGCGAGCAGCTGAGACACTAGCAGATACAAATAGGTTATTGCTCAAAGATTAAAATGAAAAAGGATTCTTAGGAATTTCTGTTGTGAAGGAGGCCCTGGATGATAGGAAGAGATGTCCAAGGCCAATGTGAGGGTGTGGTACCAAAATGAGTTTCAAGAATAGAGGTGAAATGATTGAGACTGGTGATTGGTTGCAACCAGATGTAAATCAGATCTCTGCTCACAATGATGTCTGTCATTATGGGAGCTTTTGCAAAGTCTGGTTTTGAAGGAGAAAAGAGCTTTTCTTGGGACTGGCTCAAAGCCAGATCCCCACCCCTTTTCTCCTTTAATTAGACCATTTTTTCTCCATCCTTTGGTCTTGTTTACTTATACAACTCTGAGCGATTCTAGTGGTGTAGCCAGCAGTACAAGATGCCCCAGTGGGAACCCTGATGTAACTGCATGCAAATGCCAGCAACCAAGTGCTCACCCCCCCCTTAGTAGTAGAGCAAAAATGTCAAAAACTTCCTTTCAAAAAAAAAAAAAAAACAAACCACAAAAAAAAGAAGAAAAAACCCCCAACTTCTCTAAGAAGAGATTGATGATGGTTAAGTACCACAAAATGCCCCACCTACTGAGGGGTTTTTGGCCAACAGGGGGAGTTTGAAACATTTCCAGAACTCTTGTCTCACAACAAGGTGTTTCCTGCTTCTGCCCTCATGCGTTTCTGAGTCACCACGAGCTTCTGGCAGAGCTCCCTGTGTCCCCTGACCAGGGGCTGTTCCCTTTCTCATGAAAGACACTTTCTAAACTGTTTTGTTTATGAGGATAATGTCAGATTTTCCACACCTTCATTTTATATTTTTTATCTCTGATGAGAACCTTCTCTAGCCTAATTTCACTGCACTGTTTCACAGCCTGAGGCAAGCTGAAATGAATTCTTAGACCTGCTTACTTCTAGCTACTTCAATGTCAAGTCAACCAATCAAAAATACACTGGAAATTTTAGCAAGTTATCTAGTTTGCTATTTACAAATTGTTTGCATGCAGACTGAGCAGGAGAGCAGAGCAGCAAACAGGTTCACATCTGGATTCACACTAGATAATGATTCATGAAATTGCACTTTTCTTCATGAAAAACATGTATTGTGCAGACAGACATGGTTCTTACTATCTCTACAAGAAAGACTGCATTATAAACATACTGACCTGAGGGACACTGGTAACAGCAGCTTCGTGAAGATTCAGAATAGAACCAGTTCTCAAGCGGACCACAAGAATAAGATGGGTTTAATGATGTCTAGAAATTGAAACAGACAAAATACACAATTAGAAAACAATTTGTTCTGCATTAGGGGGGAGGTGGACTAGATGATCTCTATAGGTCTCTTCCAACACTGACAATTCCATGATTCCAGCAGATCCCAGTATCTATCTCAAGTGATGGTACTTGCAGAGGGTAAAGAAAACCCTACATCTTTTTTAAAGTTCAATTATCCCCAAAACAACTAAATTACTGTTGCCCATATGCTTAAGTAAAGAATGCAATATTCAGTGTATTTAGCAATAAATCAGTAAGTACCTTCACTCAGCAGTCTCTTTTCTCTGGAAGTCATTTATCCATAGGAATGAAATCACAGAATGGTTTGGGTTGGAAGGGACCTTAAAGCCCATCCAGTGCCACCCCCTGCCCTGGGCATGGACACCTCCCACCAGACCAGGTTGCTCAGAGCCCCATCCAGCCTGGCCTTGAACCCCTCCAGGGATGGGGCAGCCACAGCTTCTCTGGGCAACCTGGGCCAGGCTCTCACCACCCTCACAGTAAAGCTTTTCTTCCTAATATCTAATCTAAATCTCCTCTCTTTCAGTTTAAAACCCTTGCCCCTTGTCCTCTGGCTCCACTTCCTGGTCAGGAATCCCTCCCCAGCTTTCCTGGAGCCCCTTTAGGGACTGGAAGGGGCTCAAAGGTCTCCCCGGAGCCTTCTACATTAGCTTAGAAAATGAGACTCATCTATTAATTGTATTAAGAATATAACAAGACTTAATTTTTGTATAGCAGGGCCACTACATGCTGTGGGAAATTACAGTGCTGCAAGTTTGCTGATGAGAAAATCTGATTTTTGAATTTGGCATCTCCCTTAATAATCCCCTAAAAATTTCATTTTCACTATTTGCTAGAAGGTACAAATGGATTCTTTTTGGTAAAGAATCAATCAGCAGATTCCCCAGAGATTTTCCCACATGATGCTGGTAGAGAAGTTAAATAGAAGACCTACATGTCACTCTCTGCAGACGAATTTTCCATTGGCCTTTGAAATAACACCTACTGTCTTCTACTGCCTTTGTATGCAGTGCAGAACCTAACTCATTTCACAGCTGTATTCTCCTGTTTAATATGTTCTTTTTACACCAGGACCATAAAACACAGAAGTTATTTAACTTGCCCCCAGGTTACATCAGAAAACAGGAACTTTTAGTCAAGGAGGAAATTATCAAAAGGACAAAAAATAGAAACATATTGAAACCATTAAATTTCATCGAGCTCCAGTAATAGAACTGAGAAACCCTGCCTGACACATTTCTGCACTAACCACTGGGCCACACAGCTTCCCTACAAAGCACTTTTTCTAGTTACAGTATAGAGGAAATCACAGATGTGTGCTTAATCAGCAAATCAAGTTTACAAACGTGCACCCTGTATTTTTCTTTTCTGAGGAGGAAGCTCTCGACCATAGGAAAAGGAAGCGGAATCTCCTTGCATCTGCGTGGAGAAGCACCCAGGTTAGCCAGCTGCTCTGCCACACACCGAATAACAGGAAACGACACAAAAAAAGGTCATTCCAGAGTCAATTCAGTGATACAAAGTGGGCTAACTGATTTTAGAAAGAAAATTTAAGAATCAACAAGAATCCTCGTTGTAGCTTTCTCTGTAAGAGCTATGGGAAGTCACCACAAAAACCTCATCTTCTCTTCCTGGTTCTCCTGGACAACCCGCTCCAGCTGCAAGTGATGCTGAGTTTTACATCGGGGTGAGAACAAAATTCTTGAATGATTTGTGCAGCACTATCATACAGCTGATTTGTGTCTCTTTTGGGGTTTAAATAAAGGAATAGTGTCTGAGTAAAAGTGTGAGGAAAGGGCTGCTTTTTAAAAAAGTGACCATCTCTAAAATACTGAAATCGGTTCAGGATTAGATTCTGCTTTTAGTTACAGCAGTGCAAGTTCTGATTATACATTTGACCTAGTGCTACTGCTGTGCTAAATTACTGCATGAACTCTGCAGCCATACTACTACTAATTATGAAAATATACACACAGAAGGGTACTCAACGGGTTTTCTTCCCTTTCCACAAGAGGGCAGCTATATACTACATCCAGCTATGTAGTACATGGCATCCACAGCTTCACAAAAAATGCTGTTTTCAGGTCTCCAGTTCTGAGCACAGCTTTGTAGCCACCTTTACTGTTTAATAAGCCAAGCCCAAGGTGCTCTGCTGTAAAAAGAAGTCATTTTAACAAATTCTACATCTCCCTGAAAGGAAGGCGCAGAGAGGTGGGGGTCGGTCTCTTCTCCCAAGTCACAGGCGATGGGAAATATGAGCCAGCAGTGTGCCCAGGTGGCCAAGAAGGCCAATGGCATCCTGACTTGCATAAAAAATAGTGTGACCAGCAGCAGTAGGGAGGTGATTGTCTCCCTGTGCTCAGCACTGGTGAGGCCACACCTTGAGTATTGTGTCCAGTTNGTGTTTAAGAGTAGATTGGATGTGGTGTTGAGGGATATGGTGTAGAGTACTTGTAGAGTAGGGCTGATGGTTGGACTCAATGATCCCAAGGGTCTCTTCCAACCTGAATGATTCTATGATTCTATGAAATGGCCTCAAGTTGCACCAGGGGAGGTTCAGGTTGGAGATCAGGAAAATTTTTTACACTGAAAGGGTTATCAAGCCTTGGAATGGGCTGCCCAGGGCAGCGGCTGAGACACCATCCCTGGAGGGATTCAAAAGACGGGTAGACAGAGTGCTTAGAGACATGATTCGGTGATGGTTTTTATCAGAGGTAGGTTGATAGTTGGACTAGATGATCCTAAAGGTCCCTTCCCACCTAGATGATTCTACGATGATTTCTCTGGCTAGGAAACCACCTTCTGAAGACCCCACCACTAATCTATAGCCACCTGCTACATGTGTTTAAGAGATGTGACCTGTAACAGCAATGCAACGATGCAAAATTCTGCTCTTAAACCAAGCAGAAAGATTGTCCCTTTGCAGACAGCAAACTTTAAGGTAAGGACCTGAGCATAAACCAAGCCTGCAGACCTTTATAGCACTTCAAGCTGAAAAGCTCAACATAAATAACCTAAGCAAAGCTGGCAGAATGGAAAGGCAAGCGCCACTAAAAATGACATGGCCTCTGCTTCTTTACTTAGGTGTGACATTTGGTAAGCTAGATTTCAGGTTTTCATGCATTTAGAATAAAAAAATCTTGCACTAAGAACTCATCAAAACTTCCATGAGTTTTTCAGAGAGTGAAAGAAACTGGTGCCTCAAAGCAACAAAGACGCCTTGAAGAAATGGCAGAGATGAAGGGGCAGGATCTCATTTCCATAAAAGGGTGGTGCCAACTCATTTTCTGCAGAGGTTTGATTAGGCTGAGGGGAAGTCAGCCATACAAGGATAACGTAAACTTTCATTTTTCTGTCTCTGTCTAATCAGTATCAGAGTAATAAGTTAACTAAAACAAAAAATAACCAGCCAAAGATACGCAAAGGGAACAAAAATATGTGTTATTAGTAGGTAGTAAGAGCCCTGAACTGAGGTAATCTACCCACTCAGTGACTGAACATGTGAATTACCTAAGTTTCACCACCTGTAACTGCTCTTCCCACATGCAAAATACCACCTCCAGCACCTCATCTACAGTTAGGGAAATCAGGGTGCAAATTTGCAATAAAATATTGGCTTGTTTGACCTTTTCTTTTGATGAGCTCAGTATTTCTAATTAGGAAGAGATGGCGGGAAGCAATTCACCAAGAAACACAGGGAATTCTAGATCACAAATTTTCCAGTCCTACTCCTTTCAAGACTTGGTGCTTCTGGAAAAACACCTTATGCTTTTTCATGATTTGACCGTTATCTCAGATCTCTCTTTACAAAAAGACTCCAAGTGATAGAAGAATATGGGTTTTTTTTGTTCCTCAGCTATTGGCTACTCCTTTTTAACGGCAGAAATCTAGATATCAACCATCAAATCCCTCCAAATTTGTAGGCACTGCAAAATACTTAAAGCATATTTGGTTGCTATTCCTAGGTGGAACGATGACTGAGTGCTGGAGTTATGAAGTTTTTAATGCTGGTTAACCAATACTGTTCAAAAGCCAAAAATAATATTTCAGTGGTTTGGCCAAAAAAACATTACTTTTCCACAGAATTGTGGAAGCAGCATATGTGCACAACTTCTCAGAAGTTAAGGTTGTTGAAATGACGTCTATTTTTCAGTAGCAACTTATCATCTCTACATAGCAGTAAGCCTACTACAAACTGCAGCTGTAACACAAACCGGATTTGTAATCCTCACCTGCTAAATATCAACATGACCTGAATGCTGTTGTCTGATTAGTCCAGTACTGAGCTCAGACCTCCAGGCTCAACTCTATAAACCTACAGCAACGTGACAGAGAGGCCACCACAGGGCTGAGGGCAGGAAAAGGCCCCGTAGCTTCATGTTCAAGGTTGGCTCTATCATTGCTCAGCTGTGGATGTGGTACATTACAGTCCTTGCTGTACTGAGTCCAATGTCTATCTACAATTATGGGAGGGTTTGTGGTGGTAGCACCAGGGAACCCCAGACAAGCTGAGTATGGGCACAGAGAACATACCATCCCCTCTGGTGCCACTAGGTCCTTAACTTTAGATTGGCTTGCTTTTACCAAATCTTGTCCAAACTGTCACCAACGGTGCTGTAAACACTTCTTATCCTGCCAACACTCACAGTTAAGGACAACTGCTACCATGATAAGTCAGTCTGCTACAGCAGAACTTACAGTTTACCTTCTCTCTAGCTTTTCTGGTGAAGCATGAAAGCATGTTTCCACTCAAAAACTTGGGCAGTTTGCTCAGGAGAACATCACATGCTGCTTGTAATCAAAACAGACAGGAAAAAAGCTAGTTGCCTTCTAACACTGTGGCCACAAAGGAATCTGGTGACAGCACAGAATGATCCTGTTTAGATGAGGGAAATTCTGCGAAAAATTCCTGCCAACAGCAGCAGCGTTGATCTCCCCAGCACAGACACGCGCTGTTTCGAGCTGTTACCAACAGCTGCAGCTGCAGGAACCTGTCCTGGGTTTCCAGCATCATGACTGAGGTGATGCAGAAGCTTTTAAAGAAAATGTCCTTCTCCTCAAGCTTTAAGCAGAATAGGGATCACCTAAAAGAAGGAAGAGAATCACAAGTGCAGTGAGGAGAAAAGGGAAAAATTAATGCAAAAAGCGGTACCTTATCGTGCGATGGCTCAAGAAGAACACAGCAGCAAGGAAAAGCATTAAGTGCTCTTGCTGCTCTCACTGGCAACAAAAATCTCAGCATGAAGACATTTCTAATATATTTCTGGTTGTGAGTGCTAGGACAAAACTAAGCATTATAAAATACTGAATAAGACAAATAAGGTTTAACTACAAAATAATGAAAGTCATTTGCCTTGGACTATTATCCCATTTGTTAGTATGAACTTAAGAATCCTTTTTTAATACATTCTAGGATGACAGTGGAAATCTAACCCTGTCTCAGAAAAACATATTAATTACTTTGACTCAGGCTTATATGAATATAACTAACAAAACTAATTTTCCAGAGCAAAAACAGTTTATTTAAATTAAGACTCTTTGTTAGGCAGAAGCTGAAGGTTAAGGTTTGAATTAGCAGGTCCCGATTGCTCATAAATAACTCTTGAAATGAAAGGAAGGGATAAAGCAAAGGAGACAGAATAAAGTTTCAACCTCGCATTACAAAACCTCAATGCTGTCACCTTTTTACAAAACAGCATCAGCTGTAAGCCCTGGGATGGGGTATTGACCTTCTTGGCTCCATGGTGCCTCTGGGTAGAGGTGCACAACAAAGAAAGCACTAAGCTCCTGCCTCCATATGCTTACAGAAATTCTCAATTAGCCAGTGAAAAAAGATTCACTTAATTTTTGGCTCTTAATACTAATTTTCTAGGGGAGCATTTCTGTGTAACAAATTTCACTTCTGCCCCATTCCCTTCTCTTCTTCCTGGAATGCCTAGGAACCGTGTGGTATAATCCATACTCGGCAGCAACTAGTGTGTGGCTTCGCTCCATCAGGGAAATCACTCCTCATCTGTGTAAGGAACAGAATGAAAAACAGTAACCTCAAAATCCTTTTTAATTCACATTAAAAGTATTTTTCTCTTTCAGTTTTTGAATGCCCCTTCTCCTTATCCACTCTTGCCTGAATCTCAAGAGAGACAGAAACAGAACTCAGGTTCTGCCAGGGAAATCCAAAAGTCTGGCACAATTTCACTTTTCAAGGCATCATTTCCTAGTGTTTTTGGAAGAAAAAGGAGGCAGTGTTGTATGTTCCCCTGTCCCCTCTCCAAAAGATAATCCTGTCTCAATGAAGAAATACCAGTTTTATCCCAATTACATTGTATTGTCCATTAGCACGTACAGTTCTGTTGGTTAATATATATTATAAAAAAGCCCTTCAAAATTGAAGTAAGATCACAGAAGTTTTGGTGGGTAGAGGGGAGGAATCCAGCTGTGATGGACAGTAGGTCTTTGTCCTTCCCACTGATTCTGATGAAAATCTAAATGGATTTGTTCATTACTAAGGGTCATTACTAAGAATGGGTTAGCAAAGCGAAAATCTGTGTCTATTACAGCTAATGCTCTGGCTCTTTGCCATCCAAGGGTGCAATCCCACTTCCCCTCTCTTTCCTGTGCCCTCATTTTCCTTCCTCTCCAAAACCTTGATTATTTAAGACAAAGCACTTGTGTTTCCCCGGGATGAATCAGTTCTAGTAGTTCATTTGACTGAAAACTCTGTTTTCTGAATTGGTGAAGTTGGTTTTCAGGGGGTGAATGCACTGAAAACCACTCACCCTGTGGCCACACGGTCACTTGCTCTAAATTCAGTGCAAGAAGGTCGGTGGCACTGTGTAGACAGGGGCAGAGCATCCCTGTTGTGGGACAGGACTCTGCTGATGGGCAGAGCTGCAACGGGAAACCTCACAGACACTCTTTCTGCATCTGTACACTAGAGCAGGATTGATCTGGCCTGTTTTGGACCTGAGGACACAATGCAGTGAATGCTGTTTTTTTTGCCAGCTGTGGAGAAGCAGGTAAATATTTAAACTCACAGGAAGGTAAACTGGTGCAGCAAACAATCGGCAGTGTAGCAAAAAGCTGCCACTATGAAGTCAATCTGTCCACATTTTTTGAACAAATTTGAATAAGCCATGAGTCTGTATCAACTAGTCATTTGCATCTGGTTTTGCTCTAATACAAGAAGTCCATAAATGGGACTCAGCATATACTGTTCAACTGGAAAGAGACAGGGACTGAATTTCACTAATCTTTTCCTGCCTGCGCTTCAAAGAAAGGTTTTTGGTTTAGCAGGAGCTGCAATACATCTGGTGAAATGAAGACCAGATTCATGCTGTGCTCAGGTTGCTCTGAAACAGGGTGGCTAGCGATCTCTTGGTTTAGTGCTTTCATTGACCTATCAGGCCAACCATTGCCTTCTCTGTTTTTTTTCCCCAAGCATCGTAGATCAAGGCCCAATTAAATAAGGCAAACAAATTTGATACCAAACATTTGGTTT
Organism: Jacana jacana; assembly: GCA_013400555.1. Lineage (NCBI taxonomy): Eukaryota > Metazoa > Chordata > Aves > Charadriiformes > Jacanidae > Jacana > Jacana jacana. The sequence continues at coordinate 230,832 of VZTM01010396.1, read as the reverse complement.
TCAGTGCTTGCTTCTAAGAATTTGTTTTAGAAAATAGTTTTTTTGTAGCTCTTTTCATTTTCCTTCCATCTACAAAGACGTTTGCTATTCCAGTTTAAATAATGGCAATTGTAAAGGTGGCGCTTAATTCAGTAGGCTACTTTGCAATTCAGTCAGGACAAGGTTTGACTCATTTATGTCTGGTCTTTTGAACTCATAGAGAAAAAGTGATGGTGAGGCAGAGTAAGAAATCAGCTTGCTACAAATGAGCTGTAAGTCAGGAAAAAAGCATATTACCGTAAAAAAAAAAAATCTACCAGCATTGGCTATTCTAGAACTGACTAATTCTGTAGCAAAACAGTTGACTCCCTGTCAAGCTCCTATCCAAATTCTGACAGTACAAAAGAAGCCAATAATCTAAGACCTCAAGTAAGCAAGCTTCATCTGCTTGATAGTAAAGACATATTAAAACAAACAAAGACCTGTGGACTCGAGGTGAAATATGGTTTAAAACTTGACCAATAAGCTGTGACTTGCTCACATTAAACACTATCACTTGTGCTCCAGTGGCAGTAAAAGCAGAGGTTACTGTGATAGAGGCAACACAGAAAAAGAGTAAAAATCCAGTTGCCTAGCCCAGTATGATCTACATATTTATTCCAGGTAACTGATGACTTTGCAGTGAGTCTGAATATTGACAATGAGTAACAGAAAAACATATTTTTTTCTCTGCCCCTCTCATTTTGTGAGCAAAACACCAAAAATTATGTCAAATAGCAAAAATACCATCTTTTTTCTATTGCCTTTCTCCTGCATTCAGCACGCTGGGCAAGCTTAGCTGGATGCCCTTCTAAGAATTCTCCAGATGGGTAAGGACTACAGACTCTGATCCTGTTAGAACAACAGTGATCCTTCTAGATTTCATGAAGGAGACAGGGGAAGGACAGATAACCAGGGCAAAACAGAGAAAACTTGCAACGTGGGAGGGGAATTTACAAGTAAAGACACAAGGGCAAACTCCTACTCTTACCAAAAGAGCCAGGAGGATCTTTTCAAATGTCTATGAAGAGGATGCAGGACCTGGTTACTTTCAAAGATCTAATCAGAGTCAGTTTCTTGCAAAAAAACCTCCTGACAGCCCAAGGGATGTGCTATATCATTCCTTTACAAGGTACAGACCAGTATATGATCATATTTCCACACCAAGAGAAAATAGCCCATTTCAGGATCCAACACAGTGTGCATTTACTCACCTGCTTGATTTTACCTGCGCAAAGGGCCTCTGCAACTGACCTTTTTGTGTGTGTGTGTGTGTTTGAGCATAAATGCCACCCAGGGAAATTACCTGGACCTATGCCAGGTGCTGAGGGCTCAATTGCCACATGATGGGGGGAGCAAACCCACAAGAGATGATACGATCTGAGCAGGGAGCATCTACAGCATCGGTGAGTGCGACAAGTGGGCTATGTCTATTTTAAGCCAATTTGATGCAGAAGTAATAGTCCTTTCATGAGGAAGTCAATGTCAGAGAGGTGGGTGGTTGTAAAGAGGAAGCTATTTTATTGTTTTCTTTGCCTTTATACCTCTCACTTACCAGCCCTGACTCACGCCAAAGAGTGAGCAGAAGCCCTGGGAACCAAGCTCTGCAAAGAATGTACCTGTCACAGAACACCTGGCCATTCAGGCAAAAATAAAAGCCCAAACTCACACAAACAAACGAGAACAGGAGAACAGTCCCCCACCCCACCAAATCTTTCCTCATTCCCTAGCTGTGATATGCCTGGAGGTGCAGTAACAATCACAAGGCCAACAAAAAGATGCAGATCATAGTTCGCATCTCCTGCTCCTGCCTGCAAAGTTCCCAGAGAGGGCAAACCCTCCTGGCTGCTCAGCTTTATTCTCTGCCTCCTGACAGCTCTGCTTTATACCTTTATCACTCCATGTTGCACAAAGCCTGTGTCTGTAGACCCCCACTACCCAGCACCCAGCCTATGGGCAGGACAGCCCTGAGGCCCAGGGTGCCCCCACACTTCTCCAGGCTCCTGCACCCTGAGGGGTGTCAGGATCCTGGTGCCACGCTGCCTTACCTGCGGGGCTGTCTGGACATCCTGGAGAAGCAGCAGGAGCCACAGTCCTAGTGCCAGGTTGCAGGCAGCCATCTGCAGCGGTGTTAAATCTCCTTAGCTCCCAGCATGGCAGGTTAGATAGCAGGGTTGCTCCTCCTGGAGTCTGAGATCCTCCCAGGGTCCAGCCCAGTCTTGCTCTGTCTCTGTTCCTTCAGTCTAGAGCCATTCCAGCTGTTCAATACAAGCAAGAGACAGGCTTTGAGGCTCAAGCAAGCTCAGAAAACCATTTAGAAAGAAGGGGGAGGGGGGGCTGCCAAAAAAAGAAAAGTGAAAAAAAAAAAGAACAAAACAAAACCACGTCAATCACTAGTCCCGGAGCAGTTGGGTTTCTGTCGGTTGCATGCATCAAGGTTGTCACCCGAGGTGCATGGCTGGCTGGCTGTGCAGAGACACAGGCTCCTGAGTCATCTGGCTGCCCTCAGAGAGCACTTCACCACCCCAAAGTCTTGGCCAGGCACAAGTCCAAGCCCTGCCCTGTCCATCCACCACATTCTTGAGAGCTGCAACCAAGCCTCAACTAGGTTCCCAGTAAGAAGCAGTAATTTTTTCAGTACAGTCATTTTACCCGTTTGGATGAGTGTGTGAAAACTCACAAGCAACCAGGGTGACCCCATGAAGTTTTAGGCTTTACACATTGCCCTTTAAACACAACATGCCGCAGGTATTCTCTCCTCTTGAGAACCTTTCTCTTTCCTCCAGTCCCACTTGAAATCGATTCCTGAGGCTGACAATCATCCCTTGGGCTGCTACTTGTCATTTCACCCACTGTCATTTGTTACTCTGGATAACACTTTTTTGCCTCTGGTGCCCGGAAAGATTTCCGTCGGTTTAAGGTGTCAGGAAGCTTTCTTATCTGCCCTAAAAGTTTTGTCAAAAGTAAAAGCCAGCCACTTCAAAAAAGGGCAGACTGCCTTGAAAACCTCTCTGAGGTACTGAGGAAAACACTGAGAATTTGAATTCTCACACCCATGGTTTTTTGCTTCTCACCCTTATCAGACAAAAGAAAAAGAAAACCAAAAGAAGTGAGAAAAGATTGAAAGTCGGATAATTGATTATTTTATTAAAGACCCACAGCTACCTCACTGCCTTCACAACAGAGTACCAAAGATGAGAGCATTCCACAGGACCCTGGGATGATGTAAATATCTTCTTCAACTCACAGCTCTTGTAACTAACTGCCTTTATGTTTTTTCTCCAGAACGCCACCTTATAAAGCCCAGGCATTTTCAGAACATCACATACTGTGTTTTTGACACATAAATCTAACCTCCCTCTTTGCTTCACTCTCTCAGGTTGCTTCTCAGTTTCTAAGCTCTCCCAGCTATAAAAACTGACAGTGGTAGGTATGTCTAGAGACAAATACATATTTGAATGTCCAAATGCTACATTTTTGTTTTTCCTAATTAAATAATGGGCTAGAAAATGTCTTAGTCTTGTGTAATAATATGCCATCAGACAATTGTCCCAATTTACGAGTGTGCTTTCAAATGATACAGTAGTCAGGGTCACTGGGGAGCTCGTTTGTCTTCCCCTTTCTTCCCCTCTTTTTCTTATCAGCTCCTATCTAAGCTTTTCTAGCAAAAGGACAGGAACCAACATAAAACACTAAGACACAGGCTGGAATGTTTTAGCTGCTGTAAGCTATACTGCTACAGTCAACCTACCTAATTGAAAAACTGAGTACAAAAGACCACGTGTGAAAGACTTTCCCAGGATGGACAAAAGGAAGAGTTTTTCTGGCATACACGTATGTCAGTTCCTTTTTAATCAATGGTGTCAACATTTAACCCACTGGGTAACTTCAATCACATTTGGCTGAGGACAGAATGCCATTAAGTTTTACAGTTTCATGGAAAGAGTTGACTTGGCTAAAGATGAGAGATTCTTGTAACGCTCTCTCTGAGGGGAAGGCTGTAGTGGGAGACCACTTCCTCACAAAAAAGGGAGGAAGTTCCCTCTCCAAAGGGAAACCAGGCTTCCCAGCTGCCATCCTTCTTAAAACCTTTTATTCTTAAATTAATTCTTAATTGAACTAGATATTTTAAAGCCTGGGAAGCAGAAAGAGCTTAGTGTTGCTGCTGGCTTTTTGAAAAGGCTATTACGTCACACAATGCTATTACGAGTCTGTAATTAAAGCAGCAGCCACAAAAAGGGTGAAAATACTGTGTTTAATAGGAACATTCCAACCTGCATGCTTTTCTAACCCAAGGCATTAATTTCAGACTTTGCATGTTTTGATGTCAAATACAATGAAAGGGGTTTTCCAAAAGAAGCCCTATCAGTAACTGGAAGAAGCACCTCCGTCTTATAACAAACCCACGCTACTGTTCTCTAAATGTTGCCTATATTTCCTAGAAAATAATCCTCTATGTTAATATGAAGAGGAAAAAAAAAGCAGAACAAATAGAAGCAAACAACCCCTATGTTCTTCCATCAGAGGACAACGTCCTCTGAAAAAAAAAAAAGGGGAAAGCCCCTGTAAGCATGTCATTATTATTTATAATATTTACTTGATTACTTGATTGTCTCTAACATCTGAAACTCCTTTTACTTTGGGTGTCAAAGGTCGCAATGCCCAAAGACAAGGTTACTTGACATTTTCTATATCAACTAATTTCGCTATTGCCAAGCTTTGCTAATGCTTAGGTGATTTTTACAGTGGGTATCTGATCTGGGCTGAACACCTGTGTGTGCTGTGGGGAGTGGAGGTGGAGGGGACCACAGAAGGCCCTGTAAGTCAGCGGTTGTTCAAATGGGGCTTGATGCCTGGAGCAAAAGAATGCAGAGACCCAGCTAAGCCATGAGGGAAAGTCTCGTTAACACGTGCCCAAGACATTCCTTCAGCACTGTCTCTTCGTAGTGCTGCTAACAGTGACAGCCTAGTCAAAAACCAGTTGTAGTAGAAGACTGCAGAAATAGCAGTTACACACAGGCTCAAGCAAAAGTACTCATGACATTTTCTAATTTTGAAGTGGCTGATTTTAATCTAATATTGTACTTTTAGCATGATTCCTTGTGGTTTTTAATACATATGTTCAGTTAATTTATATCTATACATATCAGCGAAAAAAAAAACCCAGAGAGAAGTGTCATCTCTAAATGTCTATCAAACAGATAAACGACACCACTGAATTTAAAAGGATACATATTAAAATAACCTTGTCTAAAATCTGTATTTCAGAGTCTGTCAGTGTTGCTATTTAGAGCGTTGCAGTACACTGATGAAAAATCACTAAACCCTTGCTGCTCAGCTAGATGAAACACCACCAGACCCTAAAAGTTCTCCAGGAGTCTCAGCTGCTCCAAGGGCACTGCTCGTTGGGATACATGCTACAAACTACAGGGGGGACAAATAAAAGGTGAAATTATTAACAAATTAAAAAAGAAAAATTAAAGCATTTGCTATAGTAAAAACCAAAGAATCTCAAGGTTAAAGGAAGGAAAGAAAGTAGTCACCAAGAATGGTTCTTTCTTGACACCTCTCTTGATCTGTTTATGCATTTTAGCCACTGGAGAGCTTTCTTCTGGGGAATCTTGGCAAGTGACACCGGTATCAACAAACAGGGGCAGCATTCAAGACCCCAGTGTCATACTCCAGAAGTCTTTCAGTAGCCCAAACAGGACAGACAGAAAGAGGGCAACACTGGTGCAATGGGACCTCACTGAGAAACATCACTTAGAGAGCAAGAAATTAGAGTTTGAACTAGCTGTAACTGACCCAGTATTTGAAGGAATAAAATCTCATTTATGCCAAGTATGCCTTAGATTGGCAAAATTTGTCTCTTTGCCGGTCTGGTACTGACACTTATTTTCTGGCACATACACTTCTCTTAGTATGAAGTATTTGTCAATCCATTTAATTATGTCCCATCAATCAAAGCACTCTGCAACACATTGCTGGCACTCCTGGTAACGTGAATGTGATCTGCTGAGCTCTATTGATTTAGCAATGTACCTTGGTATGTTTGTCCACTGTGATCAACAAGGAAAATGGTATGAAGCTCTTGTTCCATACTTGTTGAAACACAGTAATGGCTTAAAACAAGCATTCCCAGCAGGAAAAAAAATGGTTATCATTAGCCATGGTCATAATGAAATCCCAACACATGGGGAAAATCCAAAGTCATTTCAGTAACCACAGTTTCAGTAGATGGACATTCTCACAGGGTGTTTCTGTTCTCTAGTAAAAATAACAGAAAAAGAAATCAGCTTCCTTGCTTTATACAAAGTTTCATACATATGTGAAGCAGAAATCTAAAATAAAAGAGACTAGTTCTTGTTTGCAACTTGAGACTTTTGTTTCAATCAGCTGTGCTCTTGCTGAGCACAGGAGGTTTCTTGGCAATTAATGAACAACTAACAGAAGGAGATGCAGCCTAGTCTGTTCCCAAGCAACAATAAAGTTATTCTTATTAAGTTTTAATTACAGAATATAACATCAAAATGTACTTATGTAAAAAAGCCAGTTCCTGACTGTGGGAAGCTCAGAAATGTGAACAATTACTGGGTTTGCTGACTGAGACAAAACACAACTGTTGGAGTTCTCCAGACAGCAGAGAATCTGGGAAAAAAAAATCTTCTCAGCTGGTATTAGTCTTAGAGCAAGAAGTCTTGTTTCAGCTGAGAGCTGTAAACCACCCCACCCCAACTCTGTCCATGTTTCCTGGCTGTTGTTATAATTACTTCCATCCAAGCATGTCCTCCTTTAAACTGTACAATATATGGCAGTGCCACACTCTGGCCTTGCAGAAGCAGCAAAGTCACTCTTAGCATTGTTATGCTTCAAAAGTCCAATTTTCTGGAAGTGGAACCATGCATTCCTGCTAGCAGAGGGTTGGATTCAGTGTTAATACGCAAAACAAGATATGGAGTCTCCAATTTAAATTAAATTTTTGATTGGATTAAGACATTCAGAACTTCAGCTGAAACAAATGTTTAAGCAACCGAAAACGTGTCAGACTGATCATGTTAATAATAATGATAACATGGCTCAATTTGCAATTAGATTTCTTTTACAGATTTAATTTATATGAAGTTGATGTGGGTAACAAAATCTTGTAACTGTTTTTGTTATCTCAATACTGCTACCTTATATAGAGTGATAAAATAACTAATGTAACGACAAAAGAATCTGTTTGTTTTTTTTTTTTTTCTGGTGCACAGTAGCTTCAAAACTAAAGTGCATTTTGAGTCAGACTGAAAAATGAGAAGAGCTGACAGAGAACTCGGTGCTCTCAGGAAAGACTTGGCTTCCATGAAAGAAACCAAAACCATGTCACAGAATTACTATGCCCACAGGCTGGCTCTGAGAGAGAGACAACCTTAGAAGAAAGATCACATCATGTCTGTAGTTTCAGTAATTCTGACTACAGCATCTGGAAGTGTTAGATTTACACATTGTCATTCTCCACAGAGAAGGCTCTTGAGAAAAGATGTTATTATTTGAATATCAACTGTACTGTGCCCTTCCTCCCATACCTTGCCGGACATGGAGAGGCTCAAGGATGAATCTTCCTTCCTGCAGACAGAAAAGCCCCTTGATGGTTACAGCTGTAAAGAAAGTGGTGGGTCATAAAGGTTGGACAGGTAATACCATGTGAAGGCTGAGGCTTTTTTAACATCCTTTATGCCATTCCTTCATACCTCCCTAGCACTGTTTTCATTTGAAGCAAAAGTCTTTTCTGATGCTCATTTGCCAGAGTAATGATACTACAAATCTAGATGATCTACAACAGCATTATTTGTTTTGGGGCTCACTCCCCACCGTCAGCCTTTGCACCAATACAAATTAACCCATGAACACCAGCTTTGGCTTCAGCTCGGTCTTACCTCATGTCAAAGTCTTTGTCTGGAGCTCTGCACAGCTCATGGTTTCCCCCACCTAACCGGACTGTGCCAGGAGGCCTCTCTAAAGCCGTGACTTACATAAAAGGACTGTTAAAAGGCAAGAAACTAAGTACACACATGCCTTAAGTTTCTAAACATACAGTATGTCTGCACAGAGAGCTAATAAGCAGCAGCCACTTTAAAGTAAATTCACATCCTTTTTATTTCATAGTATGTCCCCTAATTTAGAAAGTCTACTTAAAATAGTTATAGTCAAAGAAGTACGTTTGAGTTTTACATTATTTGGTTTTGACTGCATAGTTGTTCTCCACAAGTCTGGTGTTGAGCTTTATCTAGGACTTAAAAGATCTTGTTTTTCAGCTGCTTACAAGCCAGCCAGACTTGGAAGTCACAGAGCTGGACACTGTCAAGACACATTTGCTTCAGTCTCGATTCCTGAACTCCTCTACTCCAAGGTGACTCTTGCATCAGGAATGTGCCTTTTGAAAAGCCATGAAAGTCAGCCAAAAACTGACCAACCTAAAACCCCACAAAACCCCAAGCTTTGCACAACCTGATGGTGAACGCATTTGATTTTCAGTCAGGAGACCGCTCATAAATTCATTCTCTCTAAGCATTTTCAAGCCACTCACAACTCCCAAAGTTATCTGTTGTGCAGTACGTTCACACCACTGAATTCCCACATGGAGTTTCAGAAGCAAACCCCAACTTTCTCTAGAGCAATTTCCCTCCATCAGCATATAACCAGGAACTGAGAAGAGGAAGACTATCTCTCTCTCAAGGAGACCTTCAAAGTGAAGTTTCAGAAAGCAGGTGCCATCTAATTCATATAAAGGACAAGCACAGAATGAACTGAAGGAATCAGAAAGCTTAGACTAGAGGAAACACACCTAGGACTGGAGGGGAAGGAGACCAACTCGCTAGGGAGGAAGACAACTGATGAGGGAAGCTTGGCCTGACTGGATACTGTAAGTAAAAACTGTGTTAGAAAGAGTGGGCTTTGGAAAAAAAAAAAAAAAATGCTCCCACTTCTTAAATTTTGAGTTTTGGACCAAGCATTTTTACTCAGTCTAGTCATTCTTTGAGATTCGTTAAAACTAAAATCTAACCCATCAGATGCAGCTTTTGTCTACAGTTTTTGGTGGATGCTATTCAACTGTGAACAGAACCAAACCAGAAAATATATGCAGGCACTCGAGAATCCCACTCTGTAAACTCTTGGCAGAAGATGCTAAAGAAAACTTCAGTGAAAGGTACTGTGAACTGAGAGATTCAAGCATAGTTCAGAACCAAAGCAAGAGGTAAAAGCTTTTGCAGAACCATGTCATTTCACAAAATATCTACTTTCAGGTATGTGTGAACTGACAGGTTTTCTGTAGCCAGGTTCAGTTATTTCAGCAAAGCATCTAACCCATGAAGTTCATCTGGAAGTCAATAAACAGTTCCCAAATAAGACAGCTGTTTCAGGATTAAACACTCCTCTATCATTTACTGGAAATTACTCATGATCTTACAGCACTCCCTATATTAACCACTTTTTTAAAAAATTTGGGAATAAATACACCCTTTTAGAAGATTACTGGAATTAGGAGGATTTCATTTCCTTCTAACAACAAGAAATTCTGCTCACACTTACTCAAATACCAATCCAAACAAACTAGTGATATCAACAGAGTAACTCTGGATCTCTATTACTGAAAAGGTAATGAATCTTACTAAGTTCAAACTAGTAAGGGGATATGCCTGAGTTTTCCTTGATAACTATCCTTCCTGCAAATATTTTACATTTATTCACTGATAGGCAATTTTTAATGCTATTGTTGCAATTGAAATATGCTCTATGTATGTGCCTGGGAAATAAAACAAGCACCAAGAGTTCTAATTCTATACATTTTAAAACAAAATTGAAAAGAAAAATGTTTGGGCAAGACTGGCCTTGGACTCCCACAGGGGTGGGAGTCATGAGTTCACAGCACTGTCTTTTAGGGTAATTCATATCATTCTTGGGGCTCTGGCTCTCCTCATCTAAAAGCCGAGTTATAAAGCATATCTATTAACAGAAGCAAGATGAGCTTTCCTTTGCTGATGCAAACAAAAGTATGGAAATACTAAGTATTTTTTGTGAAAGAAAGAAATGGGAAGATTTTCAGGACACAGCTTTTCAGGAAGTGTAGAACTTTTTTCCATGATGAGCATCTCAACTCTGGCAGTTCAGGATCTTATTTTCCTCTTCCTAGAAGCATCCTTTTCCTCTGCAGAAACCAAAGGAATACACCAGCTGAAGCAGCAAAGTCCTTGCATTTGAACTGCCATTACTGGTGAAATTAAGGTTTTTAACTATGAAGATAAGGGGAAGAATTTCTTTTGTATTTTCAGATTTGACACACTCTGAAAACAAATTCTTCTGGGCTTTGAAAACACAAGTTCCAAAGAGATGAAAGCCCCCCAAAAATCAAAGCTTGCAAATAATTCAAAAAGCAAGCTTATCCCATGTGTACCTGAGGGTTCTGGAGCCAGTCATTCCTTGACACACTGGTAAGTCAACAGAATGAGCAACTCAGCACTACATTCATTCAAGACTCCTGATATTAATTCTCAAAATGTACTAACAGCAAGAAACACCTGATCCTGCTTTCAGCTGGGATAGAGTTCATTTTCTTCCCAGTAGCTGCTGTGTTTTGGATTTATTACGAGGATGTTGCTGCTTACATGTATTGGTTTAGATATTGTGAAGAGTGTTTATTTTAAGTCAAGGACTTTCTCAGCTTCCCACAGAAGCTGAAAGGGAGCAAAGACAGAACAAGCTGGCCAAAGGAATACTCCATATTCCTAATGTCACGCTCAGTATAGAACCAGGGGCTGGAGACAGGGGCAGGAATCTGCAATGACTGCTCAGGATGGGCTGGGCTCAGGCAGTGAAACAATCTGCATTGCATCACTTTATTTTGTACACTCTATTACCATGACTGGTTTTCTCTCTTCTGTTACCATTCTATTAAGATTGTCTTTATCTCAACCCATTAAGTGTGGTTTTTTCTCCTTTTTCTCCCTCTTCTCCCAATTTGATTTGGGGGCCGAGGAAGGAGGGAGGGAGGGAGTGGATGGCTGCTCAGTCCTAGCTGCCAGCTGGGGTTAAACTGCGACAGCCATCTAACACTGAGCTACCTCTTCAAGGCTGAACTACACTTCTCTGTTAAAACAGATTACAAATGCATTATTTATTGCATCTAATTGATTTAATTAAGCAAAGCTGGATTCCCACCTTATGAATCAGATTTATACACACACAATATAGTCAGAAAGGGGAACTAAACCACCAGCTTTGTCATCAAAGCAGCAGGTGACTGTCATTCGTGCCAAAAGAGAACACAAATGGGCACACACACAGTATAGCCAGCCCTAAGATAAGATACTGCCGCACAGACTCAGCCAGTGTGTTCCCAGTGCTACAAACAGGGGAGATATAAAATCCAGGACAAATCAAGAACACTGGTCTTCACCTTGGCCATTCCAACTTCCAGTGGCATCGAAATATGAGCAACACTGTGAGCTATCCCAGAGCCCTGTAACTGCACAACAAACTGCAGTATCTGTATTAGTGGCTAAGGATGGCATAGCCCTGGAGATACTGGTACAGTACTGGGAACCAGATCTGCAAACATTCCTATTTTTGTAACCCACAATCCCAATATCCCACACAAGCTACTTCACACCCTGTTCTCCCCTGAAAGTGCAGATTCCAGCACTGGCTTCCTCACACCTCTCACTCCCACAGAGTGCACAGTACAAGTGCAGAAGCCACTTTAATACTGGACAAAGGTGATTTTTCAACCGGTAAACAGATGTATTCCTTTACAATGTACCCCCAGGTGACACCTCAATCACTCTCTCTTTCATGAAAGGGTGTATCATCTCAGATTGTGTAGCACTTACTGCAGGACAAAGCCACTGTGCAAAGCCTTGTGATTACACTCATTAATGCATCCGCACCCAAACTGCTTCTCACAGCACACAGTTCAAAGGCATCTCGTGCAGACCTGGCACCTTATCATTCCTCCAGATTGGATCAAACTTCCTTTGTTCATCTTTTGGATTGAGATTTCTGTCTCATATTCAGTACAAAAAAAAAAAAAAAAAAAAAATTATCTGATTCTCATAAAGTATGGTGTCACTTTCTAGAAATGATTTTTCTGTTGTCATTCCTTGCATTATTGCTATTCAAATTAAACTTACTAGGATTTGTAACTGACAGCTTGAGCACAACCAGCAGCTGCATTGCTCAGCACGTAGCCCCGCAGACCTCCACAGAGCAACTGTGGGAAATCAGATGAAAAGGGTACACACGTTTACCTCAGCTGCGGGTCACGTGAAAGTAGAGCAAATATCTTTTTGGTAACTCTACCTCAAAGTGAGATTATGATCAGAAGTTTGACTATACGTTAATCACCTTCTGAGTAGAAGATGAGGTCTCCATGCACATCCATGGCCAGATGTCCTAGTTAAAAAAAA
>VZTM01010396.1:198283-218347 GCA_013400555.1 Jacana jacana | reverse complement strand
AAAAAAAAAAAAAAAAGAGTTTACTGACTTTCAGACCTTCTGTCTCTCTTCCAGGGCAACAGCATGGCTACACACAAAGGTTTCTAGACTAAATTATGAATCACATATCAACACTATTAACCAAGATCCAGTTGCACAATTCTTGATAATTTCAATGAGTAGAAAGAGAAGACCAAGTTGGCCAACAGAAAGAAACATCTGTTTCTGTGAACTATCAACAACAGGCTAGGAGTAGAAGTTTCGAAACACACAGTCTGTTTAAGCTCTGCTGGAAAACCTGACTACACTGGCTAGATTCCCTACAATTTCATCTTATTCTGCACTGATCTGGAGACACGATGAAATCAACACAGAAGCATCAGTTCATAACCTAAGTTAATAGGCAAATCAGATTTTTTGCTCTGAAAGAGTAATAAAAAAGCACAGGAAAGAACTCCTTATACCAGTTGAGACAAGAAAGTGAACTAAAGTGCCAATATTTTAACAGGGAAATTGAAAAGTGGTCCTAATGTGAAAGTGAAAATATTATTTTTTTATTAGTGAAAAAGGGACATGGGATGGCTCAGATAATTAGAAAAAAAAAAAAAAAGAGATACTATTTTGAGACAGCATTTGTGAGAAACTCCACCTGAAAGAGGTTGTGAGAACATAAGAGGAAGGGTACAAAGGGAGAGATACAGCCAGCCTGAAGTGTGTGCATGGAGAAAGCAATCTTTTCTAAAGATTTGCTACTGTGGACAAGATCTGGCATCGTAGGTTTTAGCCTTACAAAGGAGAGATATGGTGGGAGGTGAAGAGGAAAAAAAAGCTCAACAAAAAAAACCCAGGTTCCATAAATGGGCAACTTTTTCAGTCTGTTTCAGCTGGCAAAGGAGGGCGGGATCAAACAGGCCAGAACCAACATACAGAGACGTGCTGAGGTTAGCTCGAGTAGGCAGGTGCAGTGTCACTGACTTCTTTCACCTGTTTCTAGTAGAGGAAGAGAGTCATAATCACAGTTTCAATACTTTCACAAGCGTAAAAAGACTGCATGTCTTCTGAGCCATCAAGAGGCATTCTGAATTCAGCACTGGTTCCGTCCCACACCCCCCTGATAGATCTCACACAAATTACTTAATCTGACAGCACTTCATTTTCTCTGTAAGATGAGTCAGAATTGCTGTAATTTATTTCAGGGGTTTATGACTTGTAATGTTTTGGGTTTGAGAGCAAGGTAGTAAAAGTCTTGAATTTGCACTCTTTAGCATAACATTTGGCAGCTACTGTCTTATAGTCACTGAATTTATTTCTTTTATAACTAGTACTTAGAATCATAGAATCATTTAGGTTGGAAGAGACCCTTGGGATCATCAAGTCCAACCATCAGCCCCACTCTACAAGTTCTCTCCTACATCATATCCCTCAACACCACATCCAATCTACTCTTAAACACAGTCAGGGATGGTGACTCCACCACCTCCCTGGGCAGCCCATTCACTGACTGACTACTCTTCCTGTGAAAAACTTTTTCCTAATGTCCAGCCTAACCCTACCCTGCTGCAGCTTGCAGCCATTCCCTCTTGTTCTGTCGCTAATTGCCCGTGAGAAGAGACCAGTACTTGTGATAAGGGAAATAACGCAGCCAATTCTATTTGCTTTACCCTACATACGCACAACCCAAAGCTAAACCAGCCAGTTGTGGTTTCCATTTTCCATTCAAAGACTCACATTAAGAATTCATAAACTTGCAATATTCCTTTCCTTGCTTAAAAAAGTCTATGCAAACCCAATTCCTTCTGTCAAGTTTGCTTCCAGAAATAAATTTGATCCAAAATTTCTGAATGCAATTGCTAGTAAGGATTTCATAATAACGTACAGAATTCTAGAGGCAGGAATTTCTGTTTCAGGCTTATCCAAAGAAAAATGAAACATATGTTTTATTGGATTTAGACAAGGGAAATAACATCAGTCTATAAAGTTCAAACAAAACAACACTATATAATATATTTTGGTTTAGTACAATTTAAAAACTCCAAAATGTTTTTTGGTGTATCTCAAAAAAACTTGGAAAAGCAGAGGCAAGCATAATTTGCAAACATTTTATGGCATTATCTAGCTTTTGGATTAATAAAATCTTGTTTTACTTGAGTATGTCTTTGCACGTTCATAATTACTCTGATGTAATGCACCCTGTAGCTACCGATGTTGCACTGAGAAGAAACTGGACTTTGTTTTGTTTTGACCAGATTATTGAGTAACTCAAGCTTAAGGCACCAGCAAATTATGTGTCACGTTTCAAACATTGGAAAATTAACAAATTTGTATGCATCTAGCTGAAAGGCCATTCCTGGACGGTTCCTCACCCTGGCATTCAGAGTTAACGTTACACTCCTTTTTTACTTAGTTGAGGTGGCAGATGTACTCTGTTGCTACGGTCCTAGTGGTAACAGTACTAGTTAGTCATCCTGCACACAGCACTTTGTCCAGCCCTAGGTGGGAAAGCTTAGGCATCTGCTTAGAAATAGCTGCAAAAGGCAAAAAAGAAAAGTGAAAAAACAAAACATGAAAGTTTGTACATTCAGCCATGTGTATTGGTTCCTCACAATTGCACACAACTATGAAAACAAGGAAAAATCTGCTCAAAGATTTAATTTTATGCAAACAGAGTTGTTCCCACACCCTGCCCCAAACCCTTTTGCAAGGCAATCAAGTCAGTAGTTCGCAGAGCTGAGGCGGTCAGACCGAAACTTGGAGCTGCTCTGTAGCATCCAAGTTTGGTTTGCTCCCTTTGCTGAGAAGCACTGCTAAATCTGAAGTGGTTCAGGTTCAGAAGCTAGTCAGTTCTGGTTCCTCCTGAAACTCTGGAATCCAAATGAAGAGGATATTAAAGAACATCAAAGTGTCTTTTCCCATTTTGATGAAGACTAGTGGGCTGAATGGGCTTTTGCCAGTTATCCAGCTCCATTTCCTTTTTGGTGTCTGTACACACTAGTTTAGAAAGCAGCAGAAAGACAGTGTTTCCTTGTGGAGATAAGGACAGAATCTTCCAAGCATTTTCATTTGCTCAGCCATCGATGATTATCATATCCTTTAGAGAGACTGCATTGCAACTCCTATCAGTGCAATTCACAGCATCTCCAGAGACTCTTCACAGGTTATTCTTACCAGGCCAGGATGGTGGGGCAGCTTCTCCCCCAGTGAAGCTCGCAGATCCAAACTGCTGAGTGTGGGGTTGCTGGAAGGGACAGTATTTTCCCAGCCAGCCAGGCAATGCTGTGAAAAGAGATTGGAATGCTGTGTTGGAGTGATTTACCCTTTTTGATCTGTTGTGGCCTGTTAGTTCTAAAAGATTTCTAAAACAATTTCCTGCTTTGTGAACTCAGGCACCCGACCTCTCTGAACCTGTCTCAACTGACTCATCCAGTTCCCTAAACCTCAAAACCAGGCTTCTTGCTACATCTTCCCTTGAAATCTTTAGGGCAGGGCTAGGTCCGATTAGTAATATTGCCTGTCTGCTGGCTGAAATACAGGACCAACTCTACAAAATAAGTTTTAAACCTACACTTGCCACTCCTGATTTTGCCTGGCCCCTGTACACTGTGAATAGTTCAAAGAAGCTCGTCTTTTAGACTCTCCAGCACTCTTAGGTATGGTTCACTATGCTGAAAGGTCAGTTCCTGAAATAAGTCAGCTGAACCATGCCCCAGTACTAAACAGCTCCATAGGGCATTTTCTTTTTCTCAGTGTAAAGCACCTGGAGATACTTTATATATACTTTAGGTCAGTTACATAAAAGGTATGAACTCAGAAGCACACACCAATGCCTTTTCTTGCTATCATCTGAGCAATGCAGATCAGAAATTTTACTGGAAAACCTACTAGGGGATAAGTCCCACATTCTCTTTCCTTCTTGTGCTGTAAAACAATGCCCTGCCAGGCCGGTGCCATTAGGATCAGCAAGAAGACAGCAACTTACCGAAGGTAACGCTAGATTGTCTGATGGATCAAAGCTCTTCCTGCGATGGGCTTTGTATTTGTAGGCAGGCATTAGGGTAGACCTGGGAATGCTGACCCTGCAACCACACAAGGGAAGCGATTGCCTACACCTTCCACGCAGCAGAAGAGTTTTGATTGCCTTCTGCACTCAGAATCCAAGAGTCTAACCCCAAAGTGAAGCGAAACAGTTTGGATTAGGGCATTAGATACTTAACACGTACATTCAGATTCTGGACCAAATTCAGACAGAACACACGTTTCTCGTTGATTTCAAAACTGTTCCTACTTATGGAAAAGACCAATAATGGGTTTTTAAGCAAGAGGTAACTCTGCCTTGAGAACAGCAACCTTCAGCAGAGCTATTTTGCTGCTGGTTTTCCCCCTCACTTGATTAGCTTTTTCTTCCCCAGTGTTCTGCATATTACAAAGCAGTAACTCTTACTTACCTGACGTAGGCTGGCTCTTCCAGTACTTCTGGGGGCTGGTGAGTACGTGGGATTTTACACACAGGGCAGGCAGATTCTGAATCCACGGGGACAGTGAAGAGGCGCTGGTTTAATCGGTAACAGTAAACACCTGCCAGAGAATAAGAAAACATCATGGTATTTGTAGTCTGACAGAAGATTCAACTTAGTCAACAAAGCTGCGTTCTTTGTTGACTGGGTTGAATGCACAGCAGCGTAAGTGCCTTCTATAGAAAGAGCTGCTTTTCCTGAACTATCTTATGCATTTCCTGTCCCCACATAAATTCCTAAAAAATTAAAACTTCAACCTCCTGAACTTAAAAAGAGAGTATTAGCCAGTTACAAGAAACCCTGACAAAACAAGATGGCCAGTTACAAGAAACCCTGACAAAACAAGATGACACAGAGAGGATCCCTAGAAAACTCCACTATCTTTGGAGTAGGAATTTGAATCTGCTTCAGAAGCTGCAGCTAAAAAGTACACATTCTCCTTTGTCTGGCACGATGTGGGGCTTTCAGAGCGACAGGCAAAGACCGCTCCGTTTGTTTGCAGAAATGGATTATGAAGAATTCTGATCTTACACTTATGGGAACTGGGTATCAAATCTGGTTCTTGTTCAGGAAGTATGTAATCCAGAGCCTTAAGCCAAAAGAAACATCCAAACAAATCAGTCAGTGTCATGGTTTAACCCCAGCCAGCAACTAGGATGACAAGCTGTTTGCTTACACCGCCTTTCTCCCCCTCCCGCCCCCAGCAGCATAGGGAAAAGCGGGAACTCATGGGTTGAGATAAAGACAGGTTAACAGATGAGTAACAGGAGGAAAAGTGTAATAAGGGTAGAAGAAATACAAAATAAAGTGTTGCAACAGAAGTTGTTCTCACCACTGGCTCCCCAGCCTGTCCTGAGCAGCAATCATGGATTCCTTGCCCCCCTCCCCTCTATTATTTATTTATATACTGATCACAACGCCTATGGTATGGAGTATCCCTTTGGCCAGCTTGTCCTGTCTTTTCCCCCTCTCAGCTTCTACAGGAAGCTGAAAAAGTCCTTGACTTAATAGAAACATTACTTAGCAACAACTAAAAAAAAAATCTGTTATCAACATTCTTCTCATAATAAATGCAAAGTACAGCAGCTTCTAGGAAAAAAATTAACTCTATCCCAGCTGAAACCAGGACAGTTAGTGCCAGGGGGGGCCAGGCCCTCTGAACAGCTCCACCTCTTCCAATCCTACATTTCCCATTGGGATGTAAAGGCCTATAAAGCCACCCTTACAAGTTTCCATTCCAATCAGACTGTGCTTCTGAATACTCTCAGGGGATACACTGCTGCTTCAGCCCTTCCCCCATAACCACTTACTCCAGGTGCTCCTCATGAACACATGCTTCTTTGTTGGCCTGTCGGAACTCATGCAGCTCAGCAAAGTATTGATCAGATTTTTCTGCTACTGAAGAACTTGTATCTAGGAGCCCTGAGAAAGCCAAGGAAAGAGAAAAGTTCAAGGATTTGAGAAATTTGGGAAAGCACCAAAGCAAGCCTCACGCAAAACAGTCAAAACAACCAAAGGTCTGAAGCACCAAAATGGATAATGAGGAGAGCATGCCATCGTTTCAAGCCAGGGATTTACTGTGGGGTTTGGGTCTCTTACTACATTAATTCATTTCAGTTACTTGGTATCCCCTGTGACCCCACTCAGCTTTGCCATTTGCTGCCTGGATTCCCGTGCCCTTGGCACTTCGCTGTTTCAGGGTCACCTCTGGCCTGGCCAGGCCAGGCCTGGGCTCTAGGTCTGCAGTTCTGTCCCATCTCAACTTAAAGAGGTTGTAAACTGTGTTTTAACACTTCATATTACCACATAATGCTGAGAGTTTTGCTTCAAGTTTAGGATTCACCTGCAATCCAGTCATAGCCCAGGAAAGGACGCACGGACCAGCTGCTCACAGGTACAGCATGTTCTTCAGGGTCAGACTGAAAAGTCACACGACCGGCTTCCTTCTGGGAAGAAAACAATTCATAAAGATTTCCTACACATCTAGGACATTCAAAGGTACAACTCAGGAGACAACTGGCAGCTCTTCAAATAGGACAGCTGTGGCTTAGTTTGGGCATTCCCAAACATCAGGCCACCTGCACTGCCTTGGAGGATGATCATGGCAATAGCCTGCCCTTTACACTTATGGAAATAAGCTGTGTAGCAGCAGCACTGCACCAGCCTGCTCTCCTGGAGCATGTAAATCACACGTGCAAGTGGCACGGAGTTTTATAGCACAGTGCTACTGTTTCCTGATTCAAGGTCTAAGGAAAGCAGAGGTTGAACAAACTGCCAACAGCCCCTGGCTGCTACATCTGGGAACAGTTCTGATCCCAATTTCCAATTTACACAGTGGGAACAGAGCAACTAGTGTTCTTGTGACTAGTTTCTCCCCATTCTTACTATTGACTTATGAAAATGAGCGAAGTTGGTTTCACCATTTACCTTCAGCCCTTTGGACTGAGATGTCAGCAAGATGGATTTAGGGACTACACGCTCTCTAATGACCACAGGCTGCTTGCTGGTCTCCTCACTTTGTATGCTGCTCAGTGATGGGTCCAGATCATCTTTAAGCTGTTTTTTCTCATGGAAACCATATGGCAGAGTAGACTGCTTTCTGCTCTCTCCATATCCTGGAAGGAAGGATTCTTTCTCTGAACTCCCTCGAGCAAGATCATCCCTATCCACTTCAGGGGTTTCTCTGCTACATGTGATGATTGCAGCTGCTGGCACAACATTCTTCTCTTTTCCAGGAAAGCTGGAATCCAAACCTACTGCTTCCTGCGTTTTCACTCGTTGCTGCTGAACCTCTCTGTCATTGCTGCTGTGTTTAGGAGATGAACAAAGGGCTGCTCTGACAGCACAAGCTCCAGGTTCCACAGACACCAGCATCGCAGGGTCAGCTGTAGACTTTGCAGCATCAAATTGGTTTTCCTTCTGTAAGGACAGAGACTCTGTTAGCACATGGCATCATCCAGATTACAAACACCTTTCATTAAGCTGTTTTGGTCAGTAAGAGCAAATCAATCCCTCATTCTAGACTGCTCACCCTTTAAATTTTAATTAAATTAAT
The DNA here is from genome assembly GCA_013400555.1 of Jacana jacana. Taxonomy (NCBI): domain Eukaryota; kingdom Metazoa; phylum Chordata; class Aves; order Charadriiformes; family Jacanidae; genus Jacana; species Jacana jacana. The sequence goes on along the minus strand of VZTM01010396.1, from coordinate 210,802 downwards.
TCAATTTTAATTTATTTTTTCCCAGTGGGGAAAAAACTGAAATCCTTATATTATTCATGAGACATTATTAGGGGTTTGGAGAAAATAAGAAAGGGATCCACTTCCCGCTAAATGCGGCTTTTCCCAGTTTGGGGAACCGCTAAACTTTCAGCCTTTGTGCTTAGAAGAAATACAAGGATTATGTTCCACAATGTTGATTCCATTTTAAATTGAGAAACCTATATTTTTTAGGCAGGTACTGATCTCCGAACCTTTTGCAAGAACATATTTGATACCACGGGATAAACAATAAACACAAGTCAAGCTACTTTTCTAACAAGACTCCATATTCCACGTTCTACCAGCTGCTTCATGCCCTTGTGTCTCCTTTACCACACCACTCCACAGGCAGAGCTACCAGGCCCATTTGCTTCCCAGCAATTCTAGCACAAACCCAACACATACCCCTCTCCTGGGCAAGGGGACAGATCTTTCAGTAGCTGTTCTGTTATGAAGAGATGTTGGAGAGAGCAGCTTGCTGGGAAGTCTTTTCCTGATCTCTTCCTGTGTCACTCTGAGCCTTTGTAGAAGGTCCTGGTTGGCCTGACGCAGCCTCTTCAGGTGCTCAAAATCCATCCTATGAAAACATCCTGCTGTAAAGCTAAAGGAAGGGTAAACTACATAAATGGAAGCATTAAGCAAAGAAGCAGGCTCAGGAAAAGCCACTTTCAGGGGACTTTTCATAAAAAACACTTAGAGCTCTTGAAATACAGAGAGTGTTGATCATTGCTCCTGAGAAATCAGCCAGTATCAAAACTCCTTATGCTAACTAGCACCACTGCATACTTCTCCCCCCTCAGATATACTGTCATGTATCTTGTACCCAGAAACCAGCAGCTGACTGAACAGAAACAAGACATTCTTACAGAGGAAACAGAAAACATGAAAAAGAGTCACATCAAAAAGCCACTAAGAGACATTTGAATCAGAGGCTGATGTTTAGAACAACCTTATGTAATTCTGCTTTAATATTCTTTTTAAGCATCAAAATTTATGTTGTGGCGATACCGGGATGCTCCTCAGTTCAAAATATGACTAATGAATATGAATGTATTCACTTTATAAAAACAAAAATAATACTGAATCCAAACCATCCTTCGTGTTCCCAAGGCAGGAAGACTCCAAAAGGCTCAATTACCACTCAGGACCAGGGTTTAGACAATTCCAATGGCACACATTAACCACTAAGGGTTACTGCCCTTTTAGTGTAAGCAGGAGGAAGGGAGAGGGAAGGAGCTGAATAAACAAAGAAGTAAATAAATAAAGATTAGTTTGACTGGAAGGCTGTCATGCTGTTCAACACTTGCAGAGAGTTTTTTTTCAAATACACCCAAAGCAAACAAAACCCTAAACACAAACTCCCACATTGCTTTTGGCTTGAGTGAAGAGTTATGTTCCAAACTATTTGCTTCTTCCAGGGCCTTTTGTTCTAAAGGATTCCTAAACCCTTCTCCAAAGTTCAGCTGATTTGTTACTGCGTCTGCCACCTTGGCAACTGGTCATGAGGAATTAAATACGCATGTTGTACAACAGCACTGGGAGGAATCAAGAGCAGCACTAACAATCAAAAAACTCCAACGTTATCTTTTTGTTACAAGAAATAAGTGAGAGCTGCACTACTGCACATAAAATAGAAGTATCAGTCTTGAGGCACTAACTTTGAGATTATTTGAAAACAGAAGTTCTCAAAGTATTCACAGGACAAAGTGAAGAGCATCCTCTCATCATTGCTCATCGGAAAGCAACTACACTGAAAATAACATTAGTCAAGGGACTTTCTGGAAGGGTTTTACCAGATGAGATCCACTCTTAGAATGTTCTACAAAAAGCTGTTAAGGCCTTCATGTTCAACCCTACGGACTCAAGCTTATGAAACTGCTTTAGTCCAAATCCTTTGCAAAAAGCTTAGTTTCTCACAGTTAAAAACAAATAATGGTTGTCTCGGGAGCCAAGAACTCTCAACTCTGCAACGAAGTTGTCTAACACCTATACAGCTTCCCGGAGCCCCTTCTGCGCAGACGCTCTGCTTCTGCTCTCCTACGCCCATGAGGAAGGGGAGACAACCCCGGGCACTGGAAAACTCCTCGTCCCTCATCCAGAGGCCGCTCCGACAGCCGACAGAGAACCGGTAAACCCTCCCTTCGGGCCAAGGTTTTGGGAGCTGGGCCGAGCGGCTCCAGGCCTGCGGCCGTTCGAATTCCCCCCGCGCCGACTCCGAATTTTCAGGCCCACCTGCTCCGCACACCCCGCCGCTGCAGCTCNGCACGGGGCCCGAAGAGGCGGTGGCGGCCGGAGCCCCTCCCGGCCCGGCAGGGTGCTTGGGCGAGGGCGCTACTCGGCCCCAAATCTCCGCCTTTGGGGTTCATTAAGTCGACACAGCAAGATGTGCGAGGGAAAAGGGAGCCGTTTCGAACAGTGATCACCGGCCTCCGGCTTTTACACTGCGCACAGTGTCATCTATCCTCCGCCAACACCCATTCACTGGAGCCTATTAACGCCCTATCTGCTGACCATCGCTGCCTACAGCTTCTCAAGAAAGCACTGCTGCAATAGCAGTACTCCCAGTGCGACTTAAGGAGCAATCTCTCACACTTGCCATCACATAAGTCGATATCATTGCTTGCCTTACTAATTTTCATCGTAAGAATATAGATTAAAAGTCCTTGTCACATGTGCAATTTACTGCAACACAATAGCATAGTGCCATGGAATGGATTATACTTACACTTGAAGCCTTTGTGCCACGATACGCAGGACACAGCAGGAGAAATATTTTTCCAATTGATTTTTATTTTGGTTTCCATTGTTTACAGCATTGATACAGGGATAATTCATGCAAATTTACCACCTTAAATACAGCAGAGAGAAAACTCACTGGTAAGAGTATTTCCAAGAGCTCCATCAACATAACACAATGAGGAAAATAAGTAGCAGCAATAAGATAAAGTGCATTTAGCTGACCTTCTTTAATAAGAGGTTGGGGAGGACTGGGTTTGGAATTACCTGTTCTAAGGATTAGTTTACCATCATTTACGGAAAGCAGAAGGGAACAGCCTCCCTGCTGATAGTGTTCATTGCTCCACCACTCTGAATTAAAGAAGTACAGCCGTGTTTTGTTCACAAGGGATCCAGCTCATTTCTGTTAAAAGTCTGATTCTTGATCAAACTGATGGGGCTTCTAGGGACAAGGGTTATACAACATACCTAATTCTTCTCTCCCACGTTAGCAGTTTTGCTTCTTAAAAAATGTAAGTGGTTCTTTTCCCCATTCTATAGGTTCGGTTTCAACATGACAGTGAGAATGCCAACATCACCAAAATCTGACCAGTGGCAGAAACGCACACAATGGCAAGACACCAGATTCTAAGAACCGATCGATCTCTTTTCCCTGTACAGATCAGACACTGCCTTACAGATCAGATCACTGTTCAGATCAGATTTCCCCTAAAGGCCTGCTGAAGATAGGCTCACAGCGCACATCTTCAACAGCAAGGTCAGCATTTCAGGTAACCCAGAGCTGCTGAGTAGCAGTGCATCATCATCTCTCTCTACCTGGGACTGATACTTTCCTGATACACTAGGGATTTGTTTGATGTTCTAACCCAACAGCACAGTACACAGCCTTTTCTTACTGTGTACATGATAGCTGGAGACTTAGAGCACCAAATTTATTCAGGCAATACCTGCAGCAGAGGAACAGTGGATGATTCCACTGACCCCAATATACTTCACCACCAGCCCAGAGAACACATTTCCAGAGGCAAGGACTCCAAGACTCCAATTTCTTTCTTACTCATTCTCAGATCTGATCCAAGCTGTATTTATGTCTGGGTGATTGCCTCATGAAACTGACCAAGGCCACTGAAGCCATCTGATGGCAACAGCTTTCCTGCTTGGGCTGGATTCAAAGCTGCCTACTGAAGGTGAGAGCTTGGTTTGCTTCCTGCATTCCAGGGGCATTACAGAGTCTCACTGCCAGCTCCTAAGTGATCAAGATACTTCAAAAGTCTTACTCCAAACCTTAGAACAACCTAAAGTACTTACTGACATTTCGCTATCTTTACTTCCTCAAGTCTCAGGCTGCTGCTTCTTTCTGGAACTGTCATGACACATGGAACAGGGGACTTGTCACAGGCACATGTATTCTCACCTGAGCATGAACAAGAAATTCTAAGTCCAGCTGATACCATTCTCAAGTGAAAAGTCTCATTGTTAGTAAGAAAGAAGGAAACACTCTAGGTAGTTCTGAATTCAACTGAGAGCTGCTCAAAGATAGCCCATAATTCTCTGAAGAGATGTAGGTTGTCACTAACACCAGAACCACAGGATCTGCTTCCAGATTCCTCAGACATTTTGTGGGGAACAGAAAGGTTACACCCAACACATGGCAAAATACTGACCCACCAAGTGGAAAAGAAACTTTCCAACACAGGATTATCCTGGTACTACTGAAACCAGCAGGATTTCTTCCTGTATCAACTCCAATAGGAAAAGACAATTCCCAAATCTTATACTCCAAATTCAAAATTGTTTCAGGGCAAAACTCAAAAATTAATTTATTTGCAAATAAATAATGTCTTTAAAGAAAATCACCGTAATCCATTCTTGCCCTGGCATGAAATAAAAGGGAGAAGTCTCCCTCCTGCTCCAGAGGAGCTGCACTTGCCAGCTCATTCTCATACTTTTAACAGAAGAGAAACAACATTAAATCATATTACTGCATGGACCATAACATCCTATGGGAACTCTACATGAAGCAAAATCTCTTACAGCTTGTAATCTGCATGCTGTTCTTGTGGCCAAATAGTGGTAACGGAATTCCAAAGGCCTGCTTCCAGAAACACAGCTGTGCTCTTCCAAAAGAAACCCCATATTCATCAACTTATCTCATAAGGCAGTTCATTACATTCTGTCAACGGGCTTTTCCTTCCTATTTTTCTTCCTCAACAAGCTGCCAAATTATCAGCACTACCTCCTTCACAGGAGTCTTTGCAAACTATTTGTCAATGGCATGAAACGGGACAGGCCCAGACTGCATTATCAAAGAGTTCTTAAGAGGAAGAAACTAACTCCAAAGATAGTAAGATAATCAAGCCTAAACCTTAGTCCCTCTCGCTCTGGAAGAGAAGTGGGTTTTGTTTGTAGGTTTAAACATACTGACAGTAATAAACCTTTGTATGAAGGGACATAGTGATTCTCTGTCATGTTCTATAACAGAATATTAACTTAGGAGATAAACCTGCATGGGCTATAAACGCACTGTGAAACCATCGCTGTGTCAGTGTACTTGGGATCTCTGTTTAGACAAACAGCTTCTCACTCATACATAAACCTGGGGCTTGGAAGTCAAATGTTCTATCTTCATGTGCTAAAATTCATGACTCCACACAGACGTGTCCGAATATCTTTTAACCTAATAAACATGTGTTAGTTTTAGATTTGTCACTGAACTTGATTTTGCTTTAGAAAGCCCCCTGTAAATGTATGAAGCACACATTCCTCCTGAAGTAGCTGGCCTCACAAGGAAAAGAGTTATAAACAGCTAGTGTTTAGAGGTGGGACATGAAACAGGGAAGCAGAATCCTATTGTTCACACAGCAACTGGAAACGTAGCAATAGGCTTTTGCTCATTCCCTTTAGGGAATTCCATCACCCACCATGTTCTCTGCAGTAATTAAGAGAGCAGTGAAGGGGAACAGCGTTACTTTTCTCTTCTTCCCAGACTATCTGCTTTGCTGTAGGTACTGATGTGTGAACATGTTGAGTTCACTGTCGAGCCAACCTGCTTTATTCCTGCAAGGACAGAAACTCTCCATTAGGTGAGTAAAACACTTCTTCTCAAGCCAATCTGAAAGAAGTGTGACTGAAATGAGTACATAGCAAGGTAGAGAAAGGAGTGCCAGAGGTTCATTCCAAACCGCTGCTGCCATTCCCTGCCCTTCCTCGGGGAGGGAACATTTGCCTGCTAACAGTCCCTAGGCTTTGAGGTTCAAACCAAGATCTTGGTCTCAACTTCACAATGATCTTATTGTGTAAATAAGGAATGTTTGAAAAATTCTTCCTGACAGCCTTTGCAGGGCGAAGAAAAAGCATGAGACAGCTGTGTACAAAGGCAAAAGTGAGACTTCTGGCATAATTTTGTAATAGCCTGAAGGAGTTTGTAGGAGTAGAGGACTGTATATTTTAATAAACAGAAAGCAACTGCAATTCTAAACACACGAAAACAAGAAGGAAAAGGTGTTTTGTGAGACAGAAGATTTAAATTACTGTCAACAGTACACGGTAAAGTACATAGTAAAAGGGAATGCACCTTAGTTGGGAAAGATGCTGATGATGGCACTTCAAATGCTATGATGGAAGAAGGACTGCACTCAAAGATACACCCCAATCTGAACCTCTCGGGGCACAAGAAAAACAACTGTATGAAAATGTCTGTGTACATCTGATAAAATCTCACCTGAGCAGTTTTGCTTTGCTCTGCAGAGAATCCAGAACTTCGATTTTTTTATTCATGGCAGAAATTTCCTGCTCAAGATTCTCCCGTGTGACATCCACTTGCTGACACAAATGAGCAAACGTTCCAGCAAGCTCTCTATGAAACGTGGAGAATAGTTGGATATGATGAAAAGTAATCTCAAGCAGCAATTTCAAGGAATATATCCTTTGATTCAGATATTAATCTATTCAGTTCTGCACAAGAATGTGTTAAGAGCACCAGAGCAACTTCATTTGAGACAGAAGTACATTAAGACTAATTTTTAACAGCCAAATGCTGTATCAGTAGACCAATTCAAAACCCAGGAATATTATTCTAAAAATACATAAATGATTACACATTTTTTAATCTGGAATTCAACATGCAGGCTTATCTTGTTTTAACAAGAAATATAATTTTTAAAAAGCCCCAAATGATAGAATTTAGACTAGGTTTCAGCTGAATATAGGCAACTCACTGTTGTACTTGGTGGCTGCAATTGGAACCCGTATAACTGACGATGAGCTGCAGTTTCTCACCAGCATACTCTACAAACTGCCGCTTGAAAGCTCTCTCTTTTGCTTTTGTGGTCCAGGTGAGGCGCTCATATACATAGAGGAGCCCATAAAGGCCAAAAGAGAGAGCAATCAATCTCCAGCCCACGGCCTTCCAGACCTAAAAAAAGCACAAGGAAAAAACACATGACACAACTGCCATCTAGGAACGATATGAACTCCTAAAATGGTGACACAGAGCATTGCATTTATATTCTAGGCACATGAAAACCAGCCAGATAACGCAAGCAGGTTCATTGGTCAGAGAGCTTACCATTGATTTCTGGTCTACAAAATAAATTATACCTAACCTAAACTACTGGGGCTCTGTATGGGTTAACTTTTCCAGCGCATTTAAATTACGTTTCTCTGGTTCACAGAATTCCTGTTTCTGAAGTAAAAGATGGTTTTAGCAACCATCTCTCTTTTGAGAAATCGACCACCCCTAGACACTGCAACACTAGGATAGCATGGAGGTACGGAACTACAGAAACATAGATTCTTCCTGCAGCAGGAACTAGAGTTACTGTGCAACTTGAGTTTGATCTCTTATACATTTGTAATCTGAGGAGATTTGAGAATCAAAAGATTCACTTCTTCAAAAGACAGAAAAGCAAGAAGCACTGACTATCTCTGAAATAAATTAGGCAGTATCTAAAATAAAGTGTGCTCCTCCCCTTCCAGGAAGGGAGATACACATGATCAAAGGCTCTTGGTAAATCTTTCTGTCCTGATCCCCATTATAAACAGGAAAAGAAAAAGACCAAATTTTGATTTATTCTCACAGAAGAATCTGAGACTAATATTTTGTAACATACTTTGAAGGGTTATCTTCACAACAACCCTGGCTCCAAGCCTAACTATTATGCAAAATAAGCTCAATGTTTATACTTAAAGGGAAGGTCAAAGGAGAAAGCATTTCACTATCTGTAAATAGCAAATATCTAAAGGACTCTGCAGTGCAAGCACTTTTCAGGTCAGTGCTCCAGCTGTATTTATATAAATGCTGCTCAGATTGCCAACGCACCACACCACCAACCACGATGATCCCCATGGAAGTTCGGGAAGTTAGTGAGGCCAGGCCAGTCACCATTGACACCATGAGCTCTTCCTGGGTCATAGAGCCCTGAGGCAAAGGAGGCAGACTGGGATTCGCTGGTGTTAGAGGGCGTTGAACCTAATTAGAAAAGTAGCAACAAAACAAAACCAAGTACAGAGTAAGAGAAGGCAAAGCACTGCCCTTCTCACCAAAAAGACTTCAGCAGCTGCTAAAATTATGAATATCACATCAACACCAACCACTCAACGAGTTATCCTACCTGGTCGTTATAGCCCATCAAGGCCCGACGACCATTCTTTGGTCCCAAAAACCTGTTCACCAGCATTGTCCATCCAAGAGAGAAATGGAATTCTATGTCCTCTTGGAAGTCGGCACAAAGTTTGTCACAGTTCAGATCGTAGCTGAGCATGAAGCACTGTCTGGGAATTAACATGTCTATCTGGCCCCGCAAAGACACTGGGAGAAGGGGTTTTAAACCATCTGTGCACACAGAAAACAAAAACATTCAAAAAATGGCTATTGAATTTATAAGAATTGAACAGACTTGTATTGTGTAATCAGGGAGGTTATGGGTTGGTCCATTCTCCAGCTATTTTTCCTACTGCCTTAAATTTCCTAAAGTAAAGCATATTACAAAGTGAGAAATAGATCATTAATTGCTATTTGATTTTTAGTTCTTCAGATCAACTCAGAAGGAAATCTTTTCATGAAACCTCCTAAATCTTTACTGGCAGCTGGTGAAGCTTACAGTTTAACAATAGCTTGGGAAACAGAATCTGAAGGCCAGTTCTGAAAATGTTTAGGCACCACACTCGTATCAAAGCTTCTATTTAAACAGGCACCCAAATTACAAGTAATTCTCATTTCAATAGGATCCTGCTCTGAGAATCTCTCAAGTGACAGTTCTGCCCTGTCATGAAGGATTAAGCCAATTGTACATATTCATTAGGCAATAACTACACAAGTTCAGACAGAGTGGAAAAAGCAGGAGCAATTAGTCCTCTACACACCACCATTACTAATCAAGATAGAAACTAAGATGATGCAAACTGCACATCAGATTAAAGGGGAAGCCAGGACATCTACCTAGCTATTTTGCATTACAGTTCATGGAAAGTGGAAGGAAAACATTGCCTGCTGAACTGACCAATCATTTCTTGCTGCATTGTCTGCAGGGAAGCTGTGATTGTATTGGAGCAACGATCTGACATGTTACGGCCCAGGCCTTCCTCAATGTGTTTATGCAGCTCCTGAGAAACAAAGATAAGGTTATTAAGCTTAAAATAGACGCAGGTGGGATACAGGCTGCAGGAGTTAAAGTTTGTCAGTTTTAAAAAAACAACCTCCAGGCACAGAACACATGCTGTCTGCTCACTGTTCTAACATTATTCCATTTTCTCCCCTCAAGTTTTCAGTGAAGGAAAGTGCAAATCAAAAAATCTTGCAGGTACTCTGTAGCCTAGGAAAAGTTGTGTTTGGTCTATACAATGTGATATATGCCTATCAGTTTATCACTGAGATTATTTTTAAAAAAAATCTGTTTCTTTTATTTATTTTTTAAAGATGTTCACCTTTTACAGAAGCTATCCAAACACAAGAGACATTCTAACAAAAGATTTTTCACAAGAGGAAAAACTTAGCTCATATCCTACTTGGAAGAATGTTAAGCATCTCAAAGGGCTGGCATAATCATTGACTCAGAGCAAAAAAAGGCCTCTTTAAATTGCTTAAGCAACCTGTAAGAAGCAAACACCACTTACGCTCTTGTAAACCTTAAGAACTACTTGTGATGGATGGAAGTCTGCTTGGTATTCATCTACCAACACTGAAAGCCGTCTGATTTCTTCCGCCATTGCGTTTGATACCTGAAGAAACAGCACAGGACAGAGTTTCTATTCATTCTGTCCTTGGGTGAGAGTGGGAAACCACCAGATGTGGATTTCTTAGTAAGCACAGACAGAAAAAGACTGAGGCAATGTAAAACTTGTGAAAAACTAACAGGCCTTCTCTGTATATTCATAATAGTAAAAATGGCATGTTGTTATCAATAGTAAGATGACTGACATTATTCTAGATTGAAATGATACGGAAACTTATCTGAAACATTTTAGTATTTTAGGAAGCATTTAAGACCGAAACATTGCAGCAGTAATAATTCAAATATTAACCAAAGTCTCACTGTTTATTTAAATCCTCTCAGGCGAGACTCTCTCAAGTTTCCCCCAAGCATTCTACTTTTCATGTTATTACCTTAATGAGACAAAAAAAAAACCCCGACAAAAAGACTTCTTCTGAAAGTATTTATTTTCTCCCTATCTGTAACTCCCACATTTCTAGTGCTTCAGACCTCTGTCAGCACTTTGCATTTTTCCCACCTTGCTGACAGTTGTTTCAGACAATCTGCTTTTCTGCAGCCGCTCCTTACCTGCCTCTCCACTTCTTCTGTGATCTGTTTTATTTTCCGCTTGTAGTCCTGAGTAAGGAGCTCCAGCTGTTTGTCAATAAAACCTAAACGTTCCTGTCGTTCCTCTCGTGTTTCCAGACAGTAAACTCTGGAGAAAAAAAAATACTGCCCATCAAAAAGCCAGATAAACACATTTTTGATTTACAAATATAATTTGAATTACAGATATAAGATGGATTCTCCTGCCCAAGAAAAAAAAATTATATCTAAAATACACTATATACACATGGCACAGGACAAAAAAGAGGTGCTTCTAGTAATAATTTCACAATTTGCTAAAAGCAAGACAAACAGTACGTGTCCTTCCCCCTGCCAACCATGCTGTATTCTGCTTTGCATTTTAAATGCTTAGGTTCCCTTAAATTTTTCCCAGAATATGAGCTTCAGTTATGCAAGCACCAAGCATCAGCTCTCCTCACCGCTGTTCCTGGGCAGCAACATGCACAGAATCCATGATGAGACGAACATCTTCCGCTATTTGCTTTGCTCTCACCGTATGCTGCTCAAATTTTGTTTTTACTGCTGACTGTGAGATACATTCCTGTACACAAAAGATAGCCCGAGATTAGCAGCAGGCAGAAGCACACAAACACACCTTCTCCTTGCTATATAATCAGTCCCTCTCCATCTTATCAACTCTAAGGTCCAGCCTTTCAGGAGTAAAATCTGAACAGAAGATTATCACACAGAATGCTCACCTCAAATCTTCTCTCAAAGTTCTGAAACTCAAACATTCTTACTTGAAATCCATCTGCCAGTGCTCCACCTGAGAGAAAGAAAGTACAAAACAATCACTGAAGTTTTGAGAAAGCAATCAGATGCTGGACATCAGGAAATATTCCTGCTTTACCTTGAAGCCAACACTAACATGCTAAAGTCACCTCTTAACTTTTGACTGTTCTATTAATAATCTGATCCACCCCAATTTTATCTTTTTTTTTTTTTTTTTTTAAAGTTACTTTCTATTTTCTTCCCTATAAGAAAATGAAACATTTCTTAGCTTTCCTCACCTCCTTCTGGCATCCCTTGAGCTCTCTGAATCCTGGCATTCAGCACTTCTTTTGCTGACACAAAGAAAATTCGATCCCCTGCCTGGGCTCGATCCACCACACCAAGCTCATCTACCAGGAAACTGGTACATCGCTCCATGTGCTGGCGACGCACCTGAGGGAGAAACAGGATAAAGCCCACGTGCTGTTAAATCCACTTTACACTCTATCCATTAAAGGCTAGACCAGGCAAACAGATGCCCTCTGCTGGTCTACACTACCAATGCAAAAGAGCAAGAAAAAACCCTGCTGTTTTGTAGACCCTTCCCGAGATTATTTAAGTGATCGAATTTCAACAGGTCCCTGTGAAACTCTTGATTTCCAGCTCGGGAACCTCAAGAATCATGTCCTGATCACAAGTGTATACTCACTCCAGTCTCCAGACTAAACAATAAAAATCCAAACTGTAAAACAATCACATCCAGCACTTTCTGATTCTACCCGCACGGACCAGAGTTAAAGTGGCCTCTGTAATATCCATGCAAAGAGAAGGAATTTAAACACACCACAAACCTCTTCCATGTATTCTGGTTCAGAGGCTGATGCATCCCAGCGGTTATTTAAAATAAATATATTGGGTCGAGACAGACGTTCATTCACCTTGTGAAAGAACTGCTTCTCCTAAGCAAAACAGAACAAAACCTCTTAAGATTAATACGTCAACTTTTTAATTTTTAGCCAAATTCACTGAACAAGTGGACTCGGAACATACAGTTTGCATCAAGGTTGATTCAGAATTTGCCACCAGCACAAATACGTCGGCATCTAGACAGAATTTGTCAATCCAACTGTCCAGCTCTGTGGTTACATCAATGCCAGGGCTAGCAATAAAAAGAGAAGAGACATTACTATACCGTGCAAACAGCCAAAATAGAATT
>VZTM01010396.1:184990-197789 GCA_013400555.1 Jacana jacana | reverse complement strand
GGCACCTCAACACAAGAGAGATATCGAGGTGCTGGAGCGAGTACAGAGGAGGGACATGAAACTGGTGAAAGGCCTCGAGAATAAATCTTATGAGGAACGATTGACGGAGCTGGGACTGTTAAGTTTGAGGAAGAGGAGGCTGAGGGGAGACCTCATCACTCCCTACAACTGCTTGAAAGGTCATTGGAGGGAGGTTGGTGCTGGTCTCTTCTCACGGGCAATTAGTGATAGAACAAGAGGAAACGGCTTCAAGCTGCAGCAGGGTAGGGTTAGGCTTGATATTAAGAACAATTCTTCACAGAAAGAGTGGTCAGAGCCTGGAATGGGCTGCCCAGGGAGGTGGTGGAGTCACCATCCCTGACTGTGTTTAAGAGTATATTAGATGTGGTGTTGAGGGATATGGTGTAGGAGAGAACTTTGTAAAGCGGGGCCGATGGTTGGACTTGATGATCCCAAGGGTCTCTTCCAAACAAAATGATTCTATTCTATGAATCTCTCTGTTCTGATGCATTCAAAAAATCTTCTACCCTGACTCAGTCATTAATTGCAATCCTCAGCGTGAAGCCAGACGCGGCTAGGGAAAGGGTTTTCCTCCCTCTGGGCTGCTCAAGAGGCTGTACTGAATTCTCGACACACTGGCACACACTTACCTCATAGTCTATTCCAACTCGGTTCAGAGCAATATTAATAGTAAAGGTGGAAGCATCATGATGGGGCATTAGAGAGGGCTGCTCGTCAGGCTTGTAGCGAACTACAAAGGCTAGTTCAAACTGAGTCTGTAGGAGACAAGAACAAAGCGCGCATCTGTCACAGGGCTATAGTAGCCCATGGCTACTGACCTGCAGAGCAGGCTGTAATATTTGAATTTCATCCCACTTCTGAGAAAGGCAATAATAAGGCAGGAGAATGTAACTGGGAAATTGCATATTTCCTGGTGCATATACTTGTCACACTCCAGGGTCAGCTCCACCACACTAGGAAATAGCACACATATTGCTAGAGGATTCTAACAGTGTTTTCACACAGTTGCAGCTAAAGGAGGTGCTGAGCTGACCACAAGTTCTGATGCTAAGGGATCCATACCTTGGTATAGTATCCTGGGTACAGCTTCTCCGTGATGGGTGCAATATAGTCCAGAAGGAACTTGTACCATTCTCTCTCAAAGCCGATTTGGTTCATGTGTATGTCAATAGTTGGGACGTTCTCATATCCTCCTTGTATTCTGCTGTCCTGAAATAGAATCATGGAAATACCCATGAGGATGAGAACTTTGGACTTTGGGAATGAAAAGCACTTGTTTCTGGCAACTACAAATAAATATGACATTTATTTATCAGAATTTCCAAGATGGAAAACTTATTTAAAAGATTTATTAAACTGTTAAAAGATCAGCAATATCACCATCAGAAGGGCTGGCAACTGTAGCTTCAGAGGACTCAGAAAAAAATCAATTCTCATTTAGGAACAAGGTAAAAATCAGAGTTAATCAGGAACAGAATTAGAGTTTGCTGCTTTAACTGTACCTTCCTTCCCCCAGGAGGTACTGCTGCCATCAAATGTGGACAAATAATGGCATGACCCAGAAATCAAAAAGGTCCTGCTTTTTCTTACCGTGTTGTCACCCGTGGACCACTGGCCATAATGTTCCATTTCTTCCACCAGCTCATCGCAGGCAGTGTCAGTGAATATGGGGAACCAGTAAACATCTGGGCAGGGCTGCAGAAAGATAACTGGTGAGAAGAGCCAAAACAAGGGCAAGTGCTTGAGGCAAAAGGAACAAGATTAAACTGACTGTGGATTGAGTCAGTTGAAGCGGAAAATTACGAAAATATCAAGGACAGAAATTTGTCTTCTCATTTAGGTGCCTCACTTCCACTCCAGGGAGCTGTACTTCCAGATGTACTTCCAAAAGAATGATTGGGCTCTAAAAATACTTTCAAGGTCATGTTTCCTGTGGATTTGAAAGACTACGAGGTCATGCTGAACTGCTTATTCCTGAGCAGTGATCATACAAACATTGTCCTGATGCTCGTGTGATGAGCATACCCCATTCTGATGGAGAAGAGCGATGTTTTCTTACCATTTCTACCAACTTCCCTTTCAGAGCTGCTGTGTAGTTTTCATGGATGTACTTTTCTCTCCAGTCCTGCAGTCAAAAGATAAGCAAACCAGTCATTTCTGTGGAGCCCGGGTAGAGACAGTGCAAGGCCAAGCACTCAACTCAAGGCGAGGCTGGATGGGGATTTGAGCAACCTGGTCTAGTGGGAGGTGCCCCTTCCCATGGCAGGGGGGTTGGAACTCAATGATCTTTAAGGTCCCTTCCAGCTCTAACCATTCTGTGATTCTATTCTATGATTCTATGACTCAAGCAGCAGTACTTCACAGGCTTTGAAGATCCAGATGTTACGAATTCCAAGAATACCCTCCCTTTAAATTCTGTGACTACACTCCTCATCCCACCAGAGAGACATCGTTATTAAAATGCCTGGACCTTTGTTATTGTGAGGCGAGTCATCTGATCTTCACAGGCCGCATTGCTAAGCCTGCTGAGCACACAGGTTAGCTCACCTCAGGATTGCTGAATATTTGCCAGAGGTCATTGTGGAGATGAGTTGTCTGATAATTCTCCAGGGACAGGATGTGTCCAAACTGATGCCGATTTGTCAGGTACATGAAGACTCCCTGCAGGCCACAAGGGAAACAATCAAGCCTTTTTGCCAGGTCTCACATTTCTGTGAGACACTATGAAATACAAGTACTGGACTGGTCCCTGGAGATGATGACTGCCCAAGCTGTTCATTTACTCATTCTTTCACCTGTGCACCTTCAGTTCAATCTTCACTGCAGATATGAGGAACTTTGAAAGGTTAAAGCCAGAGCCAGCAATTCTGTGCCTCTTGTCAGCCAGGGTTGGAAGCAGAGAAGAGCAGCTGCTGTGAGATTAGGTTCTCCCATTTTGCCCCATCAACCCCATTTAGAACAGCCCTGAATAGGCCCAAACCCAGAAATGTTATTCACATTTAGTGGTCCTTGGCTCCATGAGGTCTCACAGCAAGATAGAAATCTCACATTGTTCCAAGCCTGCAGAGTATCCAATAATGCCAGTTCATCCTGTCCCATGCCCTGGCAGAGCTGAACGCCTCGAAAGTACTTAATTCTGTACCCTCCACCCCAGCAGGCAGTTCTCCCCCGCCAGCCTCCCTCTCCTCCACTAACCTGATTCCGAACGTTGTGGCAGAAAGCCATGTCAGCATCCAGCTTGCCACTGTGGAAGAGATCTCCCTGGTCAAGTTCCGATCGCAGGACCTTGGCTTTAACCATGTAAACGCTGCTGATGTAGGGGACGTTCCAAAGCCCGCTGAAACACAGGGGTAGGGGAGTAAGACTTGAAATAACCACTAAGACAGAAACTGTTGGAGTAGATGGGATGGCAGGCAGCACTGCAGAATCAGCCAGGCTTGCCTGAATGAGCCAATTCAGACCAGTAGGGAGAAATCATACCAATAGGAATTGTCATGCCAGGAAAAATCACTTAGACGGCTCAGAGCTTTTAAGCTGCACAAACGCTAGCCCTCTGTGAAAGCAATTAATTGCTACTGTGTGGTTTTGCTAGAGATGTAATTAATGGCTTGAATGTCTTCCCAGAGAGATCAACATACTTTTTTTCCACCAATTTAAAAAAACTGAATCAGCCAGAAGTGCATAAGCTGATTTCCAGCATTTATCACACATACAATGGCCTAAAAAAAAGAGGGCCCCTCTTGAATATGAATGAACCAACAACTGCACTCTGTGAATTTTCTATTCAAGGATTGCCTTGCTGTTTTATGGAGACTTTCTGATAAAGATTAAAGAGCACATTACAGGATTTCAAGGATCACACTAACTAAAATCCACAGGTGAGAAAACACGACACAAGATGAAGTGATTTCAGCAGAATCAGGACTCTTAAGCCCTTACTCTGATCATAAGAAAATCTAACCAAAGTATATGGTCTCTGCTCAAGGGAGAACACACAACAACTTCCAAATGGGAGTAGACTTCTTTTCCTTTTCTACACACAAAGACATTTGTGCTCTCTGGTTCTTTGACATTAGCTGGCTTTGACGATAATGCAGCAAGCTTTGTATTTGAGGGATTAGATCAATAAGGAACTCTCTTTGCATACTCACACCCTCCGCCTTTGAACAACATCCACATAATCTTCTGAGCGGGCATAGTATTCGTCGGGGCTGAGCGCTCCCCAGAAATTTGACCACAACTTCTCATGCCGGCTCACCAGTGGGGCGATCACCAGCCTGTGAGCCAAAATGAAACAGGAATTGCAGAGCAGGATGTTACCACAGAAGGAAAAGGAAAAGATTTACAAACCACGGGATTGTAAGAGTCAGATTCTCCCCCACTTACAGAGTTGCTGCTTCTGTTAACCCTGTTGGAATGAAATTCCACAGAAGAAAGGGCAAATAAGGTCACAATCTCCAATGTAACTGCACCCAGCAGCAGGTCTCTTAGAATCTGATTTGTTCTAGTGACTACATACAGACAAAACTAGGGATGATTTATATTCACTACCTAAAATCCAAGGATTAAAAATACAGTAAAAAAAGACCAAATAAGAGGTGTTTGTCTAACATTCCATCTCTGACCCAGTTCTCCCAGTGCCTTACACATCTCAGCAATAAAAGAGCTCACTGCATTCCTTGTGCAAAAGATAATCAGTAAGCATTGCTCAGACCAAAGAACTCACTTGTTCTGTTCAATCAGGATTCTTAGAGTCTCTGTGTTCTTCAGAACTATTTCAGCATCCAGGCTAAAGTAATAGTCACAGTCAGGATCCTTTCTGCACAAATCCCTACAGCCAGAAAACAAGAAATCACATAAAATCTTCCTGGAACAGACCAAGATGAGGGATAGGACACCGGGAATCCCTTCACCTTATAGACTAAAGGTCTTCCTCTGGGTGCTCAGAAAAGTTCAGCTTAATGTAACAACCCAGAGAGCTAGCACAGTACAAGCACATCAGATTCAGTTTCCAATAGCACACAGCGAAAATCAACGTTTAGCAAACTGTTTCCCCAGCACAAACTGAAGAGGTTCCCATTTACAAATGGCCCAAATCCAGAGCTGAGTTCAAACTCACACCTCCTGATCACAGACAGGAAGATGTTCTGCCACTAACTCTTAGCTTTACTACTACACTCCTCCTCTTCAGAGACATAGGTGCATATTTTTTGTGATCTATGATTGGACATAGAGGCTGCTTGATGAGGGTGGGAGGTACAGGGCTGTCCTCCTAACAGGGCAAAGGACCAGCAAGAACCTGATTTTTTAAAATGAAGCAAGGGAGGTGATATCAGAGCTGGTATTTTTTCTAATATATAATGAGCATGGGGAGTTAATGCCAGGAAAACTGGAAGAAAAGGGTGACTGAAAGATGAGAAGCATCTACTAGATAGCGGTAATTTTCAGAAAAACGGGACTGCCTTGGTTTGGACACAGGCTGACCCCACCAGCTGTAATGTACGGCCTCTTCACTTACATGCCCAAGTTACGTGCCTCAGCATTCTCCATCTCATCATCTGGTCCGATCACTTTGATGGCAAGATATTCTTTGCCATGGTCTTTAACAAAAGAGTCCACCTGCATCAAGTGATGCTGCTCCTATGCCAAAGGAAAAATAAGGAAAAACAGATGAGGTGAGCTCATCCCCAGCTGCTCAGCCTCCTGTTCTTGAAAACGCCAAACCAGATGAGGAACAGTTCTTCCCACTTCCACATAGTTACAGCTGAATCTTACAAGGGCCATTGCAGATAACTACTGGGATTACAGAGCCTGGATGTCTATTCAAAGGTTGCAGAGGTGCCCACAGTGCAGGAGGAGGTATAAATTTTCCCCACGTTTGCTAAGACCATCACAGGCCAACTTTACTTACGTGGTTGTGAATGAAGAGCTGGATTCGTTGCTTTGGGTAATGAAGGTTACGAAGCCTCAAGAAAAACTGGGAGAGGAATGGCGTGGGCTGCTCGATGAAAATGCCAATCAGAATCATTGGCAACATCTCATCCTACATTCAGTGAGAAGAGGAGAAAAGTGGTGGGTCACGTACCACATCAGACACGTAAGATCCCATTGTAATTGTAAGACTTGTCTTGAGAGCTTTGAATGGACATCAGCCTTACCTTAAACCCCGTGAGGCTTCGCAGACCCTCATCACACACAGTGCAGCCAGTCTCAAATGTCCATATTTGAGGAATGTAGTTTCCCAGGTAGTTCAGCTGCAGCTGCAAAAGGCAATTTGCCCGTTACACATTGCAGGGCAGGAGAGTCTCTTTGCACCCACTCCCAATGTAAGACCACATTTCATCAGAATGTCATTTACCTTCCTGGACTAAAGAATCTGCAAAACTGACAGCCTGAGGGTCTGATTACATGCTGATCTTTGAATCAGACCCATCTTGCTGCTACGGGCTTGGACCACTTCTTGTTTCTCAAACATAAACGTACACAGGGAAAGTCACATGGAAGACAGTAACCTGATACACTTGAGCTTAAAGGGCCACTTTGCAACAAATACCTACGAAATGAAATCTTTCCATCTGGACACCCACTTACCTTGGTGGGTCCATTTCCATGAATCACCACAGGCAGAGTGTCATATAACAAGTTTCTTGCTCTCACTCGTGCGTTTTCAAACTTCAGAACCACCTCATCTGGAAATGACATTGCCAACATCACAGGAAGGCTTTTACTCATAATTAGCAGCACAATGCCTCACTTCTACTGAACAACTGCTGAAAGATGAAAGTGTGGACGTGGACAGCCCTGCACAAGTAGTTTAAGGGCTACAGACCATATCCAGAAAGGATAACAAAAGCTCAGAATGATCCTGTGAGGTAAGAGGAGGTGGCTGGGAAGTTGGGCAGAGTGCAGCTTGCTGAGCTGACAAATACACCTTCTACTGGGTATTGGCAGAAGCCACATTGAATCAGTCTTTCAAAACTGACATTTCAAATGATGCTGGGAGGAAGAAGTATTGATGGCCAGGGAGGATGCAGGCACTTCTCACCTAAGCAATCCATGGACCTGCTGTCTTTCTTACCCCTGACAAAACTCCACTCTCCTGGCAGAGATCATCCAAGACACCTCCTCAGCACAACCACACAAAATCCTTTGGAAAACAGTCTAGTACAGATCCAGGCCCCAGTCTATCATTGTTATAATGAGCAGACAAACCAAAAACTACACTGTTGTTATTTTTGACCCAACTGGAATAAAGATGGAGTGGTGCAAGCCTGTAAACTGAAAACATCAGACAGTGGTGTCAGGAAAGTAAGTGAATCACTTTTGCCAGGCCCAGCAAAATCAATCAATCAGCAGGCCAGGTCAGAAGCCTGGTTGGATCAGCAAGTGCTCACAGGCAGCATCTGACTGCATCTCACCTTCCATGGCATTCCAGACACAGTTCTGAAACAGAAAGACAGGCGAGCCCTAGGCAGGGGTGTGTGTTATTACTTGCACTGAAGTCCCTCCCAGTTTCAACCCTCAAGGCTAATGCAATCCGACTTGCTTAGAGATCAAAGTGGAACAGAGGTGTAACATAGAAACCTGACCTGCACTCCCCCAAGGGAGGAAGGAATTGCAATGAGGGCCTAGTTGCTCAGCGGAACTGCAAATAAATCCCAGAACTCTGGCAGAGGCTTATTCTGCCCCGATAGGAATCCCTGAAATCTAATCCCTTCTGCCACAACACAACTTTATTTCTGGTGTCAGCATGCAGTTGCATTCCAAGGAGAAATGAGCTTCCTTCTTTCTCTCACCTAATGCCCCATTTAGGTTTTGGAAGATCCGGCTTCTTTGGTCTAGACTGATGTTGATACTTTCCTTTAAAAAAATGAGATAACCTTAATTAGAAACAAGAGGACATCCATTTATTACATGTGAGACCCTATGCTGAGATACAGGGTCTCTCTCATGCAATATATCACATTCCTGTAATCATTTCCGTACTCTCCAAGCTCTGAAGCCTAAAACGCTCGCAGCTAATCCTCATTTTCACTTTAATATGGGACAATTTGCCATTTTCTAAAACAACTGAGACACCCTATATTAGGCAAAACCATACAAATAAACATTTTAAAACTGCTGTAGGTGTGCCAATAACAATACACAGCACATTAAAGAAGTACACTCACAGCACACTCATATAAAACCCACACATAACATGCAGAAATGCCAAGATAGCAAAAATATCTGCTGTGAAGACAGTTTCTTGTCATCTTTGGACAGGACAAGCTTCGGCCCAAGTGTTGCCCCAGGTACTGGTGTCAAACCAGAACACATCAAGGAGGCAAGGCCAGCTCACATGATTTTTGTTTTTATCTCCAGCTGCAAGTCAGATTCCCACTGGATTTTTGTCAGAGTAAAATCCAGCTCTGACTTAACAGAGTTCAGTGTCCTTCCAGGCGTCTATTAAGATTGATTACTGGAAAGGACAGCAGGGCGCTAACATCCGCTGTCTGAATGCCAAGTCAGTGGAATTCCTCAGCCTGTGTGTGGCACTGGGCCAGAACTGCAGATGGGAGCGTTAAAGGAACTGGTCATGCTAATACATCATAGGCCCTATTCAGATTTGGGGAAGGAAAAAAGTGCAGCTGTTACAAGTTTTTTACCAGCCCTGCTGGTAAAAATGTGCAGTTCCTTCTCTAATCAGTGTCAAAGCAGCTTCCTATTTCTAGTGCTTCCTCTTGACTCTACTGCTAGTTTGACATCTCAGTTCCCATGTGTTTGCAGTGTCCCTCAGCAGAGACTGCATTGCACAATGGGCAGGGACAACAGCAGCAGAATCACCCCCTGGGCTGGACAATTCAGCCGGTGCACCACATGGGGCTGGAATGGTGACAATGCTTCCAGGGTCCATTCCAGGCTTCTGCATGATGCTACATGGTGTGCTCCATTGGCTGATGCAGATTTTGTCAGCCAGGATCTCAGAGTGTTGGCTGAAGGCTGTGGCAGCCTCTTTGTTCCAGCAGAGCTACCTGCTGTGATGCCTATGACAGTGACCTTTATCCCTTTCCTCACCCCAAATCTGCTCAGGCCTCAACTGCGCCTTTACCATGTACTTTACTGCCAGGTCAGGTATCTCTAAGCCGGTACTGCACTCTGCAGGAGGATACACCCTCAAGTCTGGGACTCACAGCCCCTGGGAGGAGGCTGGTTAGCTCTGCCACACTCAATAGCTTTAAATATCAGCACATATAGATACTGCCACGAGCTTCTAGTGAGACTTGTTTTGAGATCCATCTTTGGATTTCCATTCACATTTTTAATTTAAAAATAAAAATTGCTAATAACAGAACAAGGGGGTAGTGGCTAGAATGCAAATTTTCAGAAGGAAAACGAGTAACTAGATATTTTGGCCTTTTTCACATGAGAATGCCAGAGCAGTAATTCAGGTTCAATATGTGATTAACTTCTTTTACTGTTAACAGCGATACTGCACAGAGGATTAACAGCAATGCTTCTCAGAAAACTCCTCCTAATCCCAAAATCTAGCTACACCTACCCTTTTTTCTGGGTCCAAGAAGATATTTGTATAGAAGAGCTGGTCACTGTCATCATCCTGCCCCTTCCACTCCTCCACAAGCTTCTTCAGGTTTGGAGCATAACCTATGAAGCCTGCAGGAATAAGCGTGAAGAGGTATTGCAACCCAGACAACCAGAAAAGGACTGTTCTGCATACACACACTCTCACTTCTTTCACACAAAGTCTTGCTCCCCTCTGTGGTGCTGCGGATACACCAGCTTCAGCAAAAGCATGTACAGACCACACTTCCCAACATGGAATGACACAGGATTCAACCAGTGATCCTCAGCATCAGAAAGGCTCAGATACCGACACCCTGAATGACAAGTCTCACTGCAAAGGGAGAAGGGACAGGGAGTGGGTTCCTATCCCCTACATGCAATCCATAACTATGTCCCCTCCAGCAGGTCAAGACAGGAGCTTACAGGCAGTTAAGCACAGGGCTTCAGTTTGCACCATCATCTATAAAGACACTTCCCACACCCAGTCTCTTGCTACTTTGCCCAAAGGCCTTCTAATAGGAGGAAAAAGCTGAGAGAGGTTCTCAGCTGAAAGAAGGCTCTGTGTCCTACCTCCAGAACCCAGGAAGCGCTTTCCATCTCGCACCTGAGGGTACTTGGCTTCCAGCTTTCGGTCGGGATAGATGTAGTTCTCAGCTGAGAAGACCACCCTGCTTTTGGCTTGTCTGAACTTCTTCAGCAGTTCTGTGGGGCCCGAAGCAAAGAGTACGTCATAGCTGGAGTAAAAGACAAACAAGACAGAAAAGCATGGAGTCACAAAAAGGTGTCAGCACGTAAAGTTTCTAGAATCAGCTAATTCTGATCCCTTTCTATTAGTTCTGCTTCACACTATTACACTTTTTGTCATAATAATAGCTAATAAAAGTGAAATTTTATTCACAGAGTGCAAGATGTTACTTTCCACTGCAGAACATTCCACACTGTCTTCTGGCCACTTTACCCATTCTTATTTTTACAAAATTTTCACTGATGATAAGAACAAATCTCTCAAGCTGCAACACGTACTGATCTCTTCCTGCTTTTCTCCCATTTAGAACTGTGAACCCTGGTGCCCTCACTGCTCATAACTTTTTACTCATTGGAGGAAGAATTACTCTGCCATTCCTTTCTAGATTAAACAAGCCCCTAGATTATGCTTGTCACAGCTTTTGGCACCCTGCCACTCTCCACGAGCTCCCTGCAAGTCTCCAGGAGGAACCTACACTGGGCACTCATCAGCGGATGCTGCACTCCAGTTGCCACTTCCTCAGTACTGGGTAGAACTGACTAATCGCTGGGTGACACTCTCAGAGTGAGACTTGCACTTTCTGCAAGAAGATTTGCATACTTCAGACTCATTTCGGTGAGTGCAAAAGTTGCTCATACCAGAGATTAATCGTTCCCAACTTCTATAAACACAGAGCTGCAAAAGATGATCTCCCTCCCATGGCAGCTAGAAGCAGAAACAGACATCCCAGCCCTGCCTATTGTTGGGCACATGAAAAATCACTCAGACTCCAAACCCTTCTTTTCCCTCTCCACATTTCTCTGGCAGACTGTTCTTGGCTCTCGGGATTGTGTAGCAGCCTGCCTCACCTTATAA
Organism: Jacana jacana; assembly: GCA_013400555.1. Lineage (NCBI taxonomy): Eukaryota > Metazoa > Chordata > Aves > Charadriiformes > Jacanidae > Jacana > Jacana jacana. Next base: position 186,604 of record VZTM01010396.1, on the reverse strand, counting down.
AACAAATAATTCTGGTAAGAAAGGCCTGCCTAGTTCCACAGAAATTGTCTGCTCGTTCTCAGCAGACAGAGGCAGCCAAATTCCGCCTTGGCAGAAGCAGGTAGAACACTATCAACTTCATACTAGAGTTGGAATCAGCCTGTTCTGGTCAGCCTTTCCCAGTTGCCACGGATGCAGCTCTGAGCAACTCTCAGGCAACTGCAGCAAATTCAGGATGAAAAAGCAGAGGAGGCCTGGACGCAGCTTCCAAAAGCAATGTACTTCACAGTTATTTTCCTCTCCTATAGAACCTGTCCATGTAGCCTTATGATTCAGTTCACAACAAATATTTTCCAACCCATTACCTTTCTACAAAAAGGATGATCAAGTCTTCCTTATCCGCGTACTGCTTCAAAGCTGATTTCAAGAGACGGACCTTCTGCCCACCTCCTGCTGGCTTCTTGTCATCTCCACCCTGCCATTCTTCATCCAGCCCCAGCACCTAAAGAACAACAGGCACAGGATCTGTTGAACAGGTCACTTGTCCAGCAATACTCACAGGAAAGGACCAGAACCTACAACCTTACTAGTCCCGATACCTTCCAGTGCAAGTCCAGCCCCAGAAAACCAGCACTGGGACAGATGGACCAGGTATGTACAACAGCTTTTGAACCATTCTCTGGGATGGACAGTCAGAGTAACACAGAGCACAGTAACAAAGCATTCTCAGCAACACAGACAGGAGCACACTCTGTACTGTGTCCTTTGGTATTACAATGGAAAAGTGCCAGGAGGTTCCCTTGAGCAGGGGTAATGGAAATCTCACGCCAACACTCAGGGTGGAATAAGAGACTGCTGCAGAAATGCCCCACACTATTTTTCAGCCAGCTGAGGTGTGCCCTCTCTTGAGATTCTATTTAATCACTTTGTGGCCAAGTCTTACCCACTCCACACTTCAAAATCCCCTTTGACCAACCACCGAGGCCGCTAGCCATCACCTGGACTTTGTAGTTGAAGAATTGGGCTGATCTTCTGAAGCGCTGGAATCCCTCAGTCTGCTTGGTGGCAACAGTAAGAACCAGCAGGTTTCCTGCATACAGGAGAAAGGACAAGAGACACACTCAGCTTGCGTTGTTTTCACAACCAGCTATTCCATACCCAAGAAGCTTTACTGTCAGATACTGAGCCAAGGCCAGGATCAATATTCTTAAAGGTACTTGACAGATTTGACAAGGGGAAGTCAAAATCCAACGACTGAGAAGGAAAGCGAATTTCCCAGTACATTCTTTAAGTTGTTCATGAATCCAGCAATAGAATCCACAAGTCTCGACTATGGCACGGCCGTTGCTGTTCAAGGACACAGGTTACATCTGACAGATGTCCAGGTTCATTTTACATCAGAGGAGAGGTAGTCTAGCTGCGGAGCTACCACAGTCTGCTGAGCAGAGAGCAGCCTGCTTACACCTCACCCAATTATCTGTACAATGTTAAGTACTACAGGTGTTCTCGCTGCACACTGAGCTTCAACTTCAGGAAGAAAACCAGCTTCAAAACCTACTTATTTGCCACCTGGACTTTCACAGCACCAACTCATCAAAGCTTTGTAGAGAGGAAAAAAGAAAGGCAGCTGTAGCC